>WYDI02004174.1:2350-14011 GCA_009867235.2 Psittacus erithacus | reverse complement strand
CTTACAGTAAAGAACTTCTTCCTTATATCCAATCTAAACTTCCTCTGTTTAAGTTTTAACCCATTACCCTTTGTCCTGTCACTACAGTTCCTAACGAAAAGTCCCTCCCCAGCATCCCTATAAGGGATATAAGCCCCCTTCAGATACTGGAAGGCTGCTATGAGGTCTCCACGCAGCCTTCTCCAGGCTCAGCAGCCCCTTTCAGGCTGAGCAGCCCCAACTTTCTCAGCCTGTCAAGATAACTGAACCTCTGCTGAGACCATATGTGCTATTGAAGAGCACAAAGAGGCTTGTTTGGTGCCACGCCAGCTACAGCAATGCTGTCTCAGTCTTTCTGAAAGAGGAAACACATATTATTAGAGCTTACACAGTTAAATAAATGATCAATAAAAAATTGCTGAAAAGCTGTTTTTACTAACTATCTACAATGTAAAAAGCCTTGCGTTAAATCATATATTAAAGCTTGAATAGAGTTCCCATTTATTATGGCAAATTTTGTGACAGATGGAGAAACATTATTTCATCAGAGATTGCATTAATGCAACGTGTATTTTTTCAGTGACACTTTGCTTGTATGGTTACTTGATGGATGGAAGACACATATTTACAGATGATACATAACTACCCAGCTATCTACATATCTGCCTGCAATGTCAAAATACAATTGTATTTTTTCATATATATTTTCACTGTGGTACAGACAGAACTTTCCACAGACCTGATAAAAAGCCTATGATAAAATCATAGCCCCTCATTTCCCTTACAAATGCTAATTCTCTTATACCCTCAGGGATCTCTTTCAAAGTCTAAGGCTGGGACTTAGTCCTATTGCTACTGTTGTGGATGGGGGAAAGATATGCTTCTGTTCAGGTGGAGAGGGATCTCCCCTGTCCATTAAGTAACCCACAAGCATTTTCCAGTCTCTCATGACCATTGTAACCTTTGGCCAGGACTTTCTGGTGCTGTGGTGGTGCAAAAAATATAGTAACATTAGGAGCAAGATAATGGCAGTTTCAGTGCCTCTACATATCACTTCTCATAAAGGCTATCCATAGGGAGGTAGTCACTTGAATCGGTGATCCTTATGTTGTTGTGGACCTCAAAGCTCATAATCAGTCACCCAAACTGCACCTAAAAAAAAAAAAGTGGGTGAGGGGGCTTTTTTTCTACAGAGTACACAGTACCAATTCCCACAGATAATAGTGAGAAGTGCCCCAGAACTCCTACATCACTTCCACCTGGCCAGTGTGCATTTCTGAGCAACTTTGAGGGTCACATAGATAAAAAATACTGCACTGGCTTAATGTCATATAGATTCACAAGTTCAGGCAATGTGATTCTTGCCTTGACCTGGTAATTGGTGCATTGCATTCAAGGAAAAAAAAACGTTCTTGGCAGGAAACAGGAAAATGTTCTTCTAATCAATTAGGCTGTGTGTTCATCAAAAACACCAGGAGACTCAGCTGCATCCTTGGGGAGGAATTCAAGTACCAAATTTTAGGTGACATTTTAAAATGGCAGATACAGCAGCTCACAAAGCCTGTGCTCTCTTATTTACATGAATAAGTGGAATTTAATTAATAACTTGGTGAGAACACTGATCTTGCCTGCACATAGTCACATGTACACAACCAATATAAACTGTTGGAAAACAAGCAGAAGCACTGCTCTTGGCTGAAAGATTTAAGCTATTTCTGCCTGAGGTCTGAGTTATCACAGGTGTCAGCATGAGCTATGGTGAATGTTGGTGTAGTCATCCCCCTTTCCTGGACCTCAGTTGTCTGGCAGGGGATATGAAAGGAAAACTGACAATGCAAGGCAGCATCTGACTGTGCAGAAGAGGGTGGCATAGGGCAGCTGGGAAGTGAGATCAGCTCTTAGATGCCTGTCTTTGAAAAAGACTTGGTTTACATTCAGAAGTATCACATCTGTCCAAGTGCATCAGCTACTATGTCCACCCTCATCAGCTGTAGTGGCAGCTGACATGGGTCACTTCAGCTGATGACTCCGATTTTTGCAATTCAGATCATAAGTCTCTCTTCCTCTTGACCAATGAAAAGATGGATTTAACTCAAGATGGATGTATTTTTGAAACTTTAATGTTGTTTTCTCTCTTATTGCATGAAGACAAGATTTTTGTAAGCCATATCTTAAAAAACCATATGCTAATACATACGGAAAAAAGAGACATAAAAAATCACTGATGAAAGAAGTTGAAGCAAGTACACCCACAGTATCTCCTTAGCCTTGTGAGAGTGTTCTCTGATGTCTAGGTTTCTATGTTTTCCTCAGTTTCACTCACATGTCTGAAGCCTCAAGGTTTCTTCTCCACAAAGAGACAATTATAATATGACTTCCAAAAGGGGATTCTACCAATATGTCTTCCTTAGCTTTCTACCTTCCTTATTCACAAGTACTTCTTTTATTGTCCAAGTTTCAAGACTGTTCTCATCTACCCTATCCCATAAGTAAACTCTCAACTAAGTTATGCATGCTAACTGCTTTTAATCTTCCTTTGGTTTCATTTTCTTGGTGCTTCTTGAGAGTAAGTGTTTAGGCAGTTGGCTTAGAAGGCTTAAAAAAGAGAATATATTGCACAGTGGTCTGGCTTTTGTTAATTTTTGTTTTTAATATTGATGGGTGGGGATTACCTACTGAAAAGTGGATTGGCTTCTGAATCCATCCTTACCTTGTTAAAGAGGTATTTTTTGCACTTATTTTCGATGTTTTTCTGCTTGGCTCTATTAGAAGATGAAGCAAATGAACTAAACCTTTCAGTGATGTTTTGTCCTGGAGAAAGTAGGCATCTACAAGCAGGGCTTTCTTTGAGCAAAAGACAGGGTTTGGAGGAAGCAGTTTTTTCACTCATGAGAACGGAAGTAGTTAGAACAGGTAAACTACTGAATTTGCTCAACAATATACAAAGTTGTTCAGGAGTGACCAGTATTGATAGGCAATGGTTGCAACTGCAGGCACAACAGACAGCTGATTTTTTTTTTTTAATAAAATGTTTAAAAAATAGAAAATGGATCAATTAAGTTGTCATGACAAGAGCTGAAGAAAGAGAGCTCCTTCCTCCTATATCTGGAAGAGGTTTAGGATTGTGAGAAGGGAGGCTGTTACCTCGATGTATCCAGAGGAACAGTCAGTTTGTACAGACAAAAAAAAATTGCATCCAAGAATTTTAAAGTTTTATCATCAGTTTTTTCTAGTGGTGAAAGATAACTCAAACTCTGAATATATTAGCCAAAACAAAAGCACAATATATGTTTTTGAAGATTAACATAAGAAGCATAAACAAACAAACATGGCAAGTTGCATCCAGGGTGATAGTGCTTTGCTATGGCTTTTGTCCACCAGCAGTGCTTCTTTCAGCTGTCCTTCACTGTCTTGCCAGCTTGACAGAGACACTGCTTTGACCTATTACGAAACATAAATATTCCAGTTAGCTGCCAGTGCACATTTATTGACCAGTTGACTGCTGCCAGGATGGTGTGATCAAATTTAATTACATAGAAGCACATTAGAGGGGTCATGAATTTGGGTGTTTCTTCTGTCTTCCTGCTGGTTTTACCAGATGCATGAGAAATTACTTATTAATAGCTAAAAGGTGCAGGCAGAAATGAGCCCTCTAACATTCCTGCAGTAGCAGTGGATTTTGGGAAAAGGGGTGCATGATCTCTCCCCAAAAAGCCTCTTCCACTGCCACTAACCAGCACAGTATCTCACTGGGTAGATGAGCAATTGCTATGAGAGTATTTCTTATGTTCTTAAATGTGAGGCATCTGTACCTATCAAATGTGGTTGAAGTTGTCTGACAGGTTTAGAAGTTATGGGGACTGGGGTACAATTAATAGGAAGAGAGACTGTAAAAGCTTCATTTCCTTGGAAACCAGGCAAAAAAAATATTTCAACCCATTATCTTGTTATGAATTATTTCTGAAAAGTTGTCTTTACATGCTTTAAATATCTAATCTATACTGGTAAAAAACTCACAGTGTACAGGCTTCTCATAAATATTTTGGGATTATGTCTTTATTTGCTTGAGAAACACAAGAAAGCAAGAAGCTACAGATAAATATAGCAACTCTTTTTTACCTGTCTAATCTAAACAGTGCATTTCTGTGTTTAGCATGCCAGGTCCTGCAATTAAGGTAGAGCACAGCTGCTCAGCTCACATTCCAGATCATCATGTTTTCACAGGAAAAGTAGGATTGAAAGTGGTCACCTCTGAGACTGCATGTTCCACTAGATCTTTCTAGATACCATCACTCGTGGATGGAAATTGTTAAGAGTCCGTGCAGTACATCAAGTCTCTAGTGTATGCAGCAGTTCCACAGCATTTATTACTCTAGTTCCGAAAGGAATATTACTGCTTCAAAGAGACCATAGCAAGTAATTGGCTTTTAACCATGTAGCATGTGCAGCCTCCTCCTGCAGTTAGTGGTGTTTCTGTGGAGGTATGCTGTGCTTCTGGTTAAACATCAGGATGGTTCTCTTTTTCTTCTTCTTCCTTCCTATGATGTGAACAAGCTTTGTGTTTTATAGCAGTGACTGGTATTTTCATATGTTCTTCCAGATTCTTGTGAACCTTAGTTCAGTTTTATCAGGGAATCTATTGAATACATTAATATTGATAAATCCAGACCCTTGATAATTTTATACAATTAGCTTTAGTAGAATGTCTTCTTTTTATTCTTAGTATTTTAGGACTTAATTTGAAATACTGTAGTTGCAATACAACCAAACCTGAGCTCTATTAACCTAGCTATATAGCTGTACCTTCTCACTTTTAAAAAATACTAAACGTATTTAATATTATAATAATGCTTGGGTCTTGGATGATTCTGTAAATTAAAAGCTGGCAGGTAGGTAATACCAATTTTAAAAAAGAAAATCGATGTATAAAGATCAGTGCTGAGAGGGAAACTTTGAGAAAAGCTGGGAAAAAAACAGTATTTAAAAGTGACTAGTCTTTGCTGAAAGCTTATATTGATTGCCCTCTTATTTTTTTCAGTCCAGAATTACAACTGACCTTAGAAACAGCTCTTTGAAATACGTTTCAGAAGCATTCAGAGTTGGTGTAATATCCAGCCCTCAGAGCAGAAAGCTTATGGCCAGTAGCTCAACCTAATAATTAATTGCAACCCTTATGAGCTGAGCAGCTCAGCTTCTTATGTGCTATCCTATGGCTTTCACTACATGCAAAAAAACTACGTCACTAACACCAGAGATTTATCCTTGCTTACAGGGCCAGCGAAGATCATGGTTTCCCTTTCAGGAATATTCATGTTAACAAGGTCTGAATATTTTTTGTATGAATCACCACAATGATAGAAATTAAGATATTTCATTGGTGAGGGTAATCAGGGGCAGTCCTCTGCTCTTTAGTGTTTGTAAATAAAGATTAGATACCTGTTTAGAAGAATAGCTGTGTCTCAGATTAAATTTAAAGGTCTGAGGGAAAATATTAGTAGCTGAGGTTCCTTAGAATGACCTGGACAGTCTAGTAGTCCCTGATAATCTTTACATTTCTGGACTGATGCAAAGGTCTTTTTGAATTTAAACAAATGACCACTTATAAGTGCATATATTTTGGTTCAGCAAGATATATGTGCATAGCAGGCAGTTTGATTGAGGTACTGGTGCTTCAAGTAACTACCTGAAATGTTTCACTTTTATGTCTTTGTCATTAAAGGTACAGCCTGCCACTGCATAATTAACATGACATTTTGATATTTTAAATTCAAGTATCCCACACTAATCCAGCTATTGAACTGGTTTAACAATTACAAAAGGAATTTTAGGCATTAAGAACTGAATAGATAACATAAATATTGAATCTTTATGATTTCTGTCAAAATGTTAAGCTGGCCTTAAAGGTAGATGAAGACTATTTATTTATTTAAAATAGGCTTTTAAAGTGGAGTAAAAATCACAGGAGGAACACTAATATTGAATATTTAATGAAAATTGTTAATATTGAAATGCTGAAATATATTTCCTGGTTTAAGGCAAAAAATTAGAGCTGTACTAAAATAAACTAAAATTAAAATAGGTAAAATAAATAAATCAATAAATCAATTAATAGTCCCTATTCCAAATAGCCTGTCATTACCAAATGCTTATTTAAAGGCTAAAAACATTAAAATTGTATTATATACAAATTAACTTGCTGTTAATTATGAAATTCCTATTACTAGTTGTTCAACATTGATTATTTTGTAACTCTCAGCCTTGTATTCACTGTGGTCACAGCTTCTTCTCAGACCAAAAAATTACAAAATCATCTCACTTGGAAAGCAAATTATTTGGTAGCAGCAATAATGCACAGAAATACTTTCTTCAATTTCTCATTTTGTTTTTGTTTTCATGATTGAAAAAAGTTATGTTTCAGATGTTTGGATCTAAATAGACATTACAAAAGAAACAAAGTTGTCTCTCTGGCACATATATTTTGAATTTATGCTTTTTCTGGGTTTGTTTCTGTTCCTAGTTGTTAGGAGAGTCAGAATGCTTTGGATCTGCAGAACTTGAGATAGAAAATGTAATGAAAGAAGACTTATTATGAGAAAACCAGCATGCCATTCTTTCTTTCTTTCCCTCACTGGTAGACATTTTCTGAAGCATAAGACCACTTCTTTTCATGTCTTCTAGCTCATGAGCAGACCAGGTAACACATACAGGACAGAAAACCTAGTAAAAATGAATAAATATATATACATGTATATGTATGCGTGTATATATATATTAATATGTTTTCATGCATGTGAATGAAGTAATATTCTGGAAGTATTTTGTTGACTAAAAAAAATTTTGTGAAGGCTTGCCAGTGGCTGCATTTGAATATGCAAAGATCTACACTGCACCTTATTACACAGTTTGCCTTTTTATGTCGTCAAATTCCCTTAAAACCTTCAGTATTCCAATGCACAATACAATGCTTACAGATAAAGGTATTAATCAGTTCTCCATTTCTCATCTCCTTCTTACTGTAGCATCAAAGCATAAAATCATTCCTACTGAAATTTGGGGGAATTCCTCATGACTGAAGACTGCACAGAGAGAGACTTCATGCGCACAGTCTTGCTTTTGGCATCGTGGCTCTGCTTGGGTGGACCCCAGCAGATGTCCTCAGCTCTGATGCAGTGTTGGTGGCTGAAGTCAGCTCTGGACTGACTCCCAGCAGAGTCCCTCTCTCCTCTGGAGGCACCCATTCTCATGTCAGCCCCCAGCCTGACTACACTGGCAGGAGTGCTGGGCTGGATGACTGAATGAAGGCCAGCTTTCCTCTCATGAACAAAGGGTGCAAAGCTGCTGGAGATGAAGGGCATGGAGCCTCTTTTTCACCACCTTCAGGGTGATGGATAAGGATCTCACTAGAAATTCCTTTCCTGATTGATTGTATTAATGGTGTCCCCTGGAGTATACTGTAAATGTGTCTCTTTTCTAATGTGTAACAGGGTGTAATTTCTCAGTGCTTTCTGTCTGAGATGAAAATGCAGTGTAATCATCTGAGAGTGATATGAGATGATATTTTTTTCCAAATGATCACGCAGAAAGAGTATAGGAAATGAAACATACTTCTCTCACAAGGAAAGTTGAAAAAATGTAGCAGGATAAAAAGAAAATGACAACACATATATAGTTAATAAGCATAACAAAGTTAATATGCAGTGAGAGAAAAAAATGCAACCCTTTGATCTTTTCACAGATAGAATTTTTATTCCATGAAATTTGAATATTTTACAGATAGTATTTTCTAATTAGCTCTTTCTTTAGCCCTTGGTAAGAAAATCTAGGATTTTCACACTGGGGAATATAATCTGGTCAGATTCACATGGCTCATAGCCCTTGCTAACATTTATGTGTTACTGAGTGACATCTGCCCTCTCATTATGCTGTGATGAAGTCCATGTAGTCTGCCCGCACCTGGAAAACAAATCTAGTAGATGCCACAGAAAACTCACGGTGGTGTTTTATAATGGGATATTTTACCTCAGCAAGGAAAGAATGATTTAAGGCAAAGGCTGGCATGAGGAAATCCTATTGTTGGTGACAGAAAAACAGCCATGCATGTGATGAGCAGGGAACATGCCATGTCCCCCTACTCGCCCTGAGGCGTCCTAATATGAATGACCTGCAGAGCCAGAAAAGGACCCATGGACTGTGAGGAAGAGATTTTAGAATATTTTTCTCATATTATTTCTTCTCCTAGATAAACAATCTACTGCTCCATGGTGGTTATGGAAACACACAAAAAATTGCAGCAGATATTATTGAATGGAGATTTTTCTGCACCATTTTCTGTAAAAAGTAATCTCATGTTCACTTTCACTTACACATGGAAAAGAAATCAGTGTTCTTAACTGAAAGATGCTTTGGAAACCAGTACTGTATGGGATTCTTTACTGCAGACACAGCATCTGAGCTAGATGCTCAGGTTACTTCTATGATCAAGAGTGGTAGACCTTTCCAGAAAGAAATTCCTTTCCATCCCACCCCCAACCAGAGGACCTGTCTCCACTGAATTTAAGGGGAGCTCAGCCTGCCAGCTTAGACCAGATGCCTAACTTCTAGGCAGTTAAAGTGAAGTGAGATAGTCCCACAGATAGTAGGTGGAATAAAAATGTCTGTGATGATAGAGATACCAAAGTTTTACAAGGAGATAGAAACAAGCAGAGTGGGCTTGTGTAGGCAAGTATATCGTTTATTCCAGATGGTGTTTTGCTTCAGTAAAAGCTGCAGATTCTCTTAAAGGCACTTCTGTGCCCCTCAAAGTAGCATTTGAACAATTTGCAACTGATGTATTCATAAAATTTATAAAAGACATTGCTAACAGAAGAGTTTATCATGGATATCATGAAACACTGGTCTTGGCAGGACAGAAGATAAAGAAATTGCTGTAGCTGTATTAATAACAAGAGGACTCAGTAGCACAGGGCCAGCTGCAGTGACGGAGAGCAGCTGGGAACCCCTGAAGGAAGCAGATAAATATACTCACTGGCCACAAATGCAGATGCTTCTGAGACCAGTCGACATTCAAGAAAACCCACTGATGAACATGCAGGACATTCTTGAGAAAATCCCCAGTGTTTTGAGCACAGATTTCTGTACAAATTTTTCTATCAACATCTATGATAATTCCTGTCTCAAAAGTGTGTGCATTTGTAGAAAGTGCCTGGGGAGCTTTTTCATATTTTTTCCTGTTTAAACAAAATTCCTTACCCAGAATCACAAAAAAAGGACTTTAAGAAGGCAAATAACACAACATTCACACACATGGATACACAGACACACACAAACTCCCCAAAACTTTTGGCCAGCTGACATGTGATGTTCATTTAAAGCATTTTGTTCTCTGAAAATTAATATTGTGAACACTTTGTGTTCAACTTCACTTCTGGGTTTCAAATGTGGGTAAGAGACTGTTGGAAATACTAAATTACATCCTTCTTCTCTTACTTCTTTTAAACAGTCCTTCATTTGTTAGTGCTTTGCAACCACTTGCACATAAAGATAACATATAGGAGGCAAATCCAAGACAGACGTTGCAATCCTGCTATATTTCCATCCAAATTAGAGAAGAAAATTAAAACAGGTTACCTCTTTCCTGACTGAAAAACCGAGGTAAGCATACTGAAAAGTTTTACTTGCAAAATTCAGCGTGCACATATCTATGTGCTTTCCCAGACAAAAAAAAAAAAAAGTCATTGTAGAGTCAAATACGAGATTTTCTGTTAATAGCATTGAGAAACCTGATCACAACAATGCTGTAATTATGCACAGAAATTGTGGATAAAGATTAAACATGTTAAATAAAGATTAGATGTGGTTTAAACTAAACCCCAAAGTATAGTAAGGACTAGGAGTGCATAATCATTGTTCCAAAACACATTGTGCAGGAAAATAGTTTGAAGATAATCTCAGATACAGCTTCTCTTTTGACGGCATGGCCTCAGCAGCCTTAGCTGTAATGATAAATTGCCAGGCTGTGTTATGAGTATTTCAGCTGAAATCAGAAGCACTCATTGACCTGTGTATGAGTCACTTCACTGCTTTTGCCAAAGTTTTTCTTCTCATTCTTCAGCTGACTTTTCTTACATTCCAGACTAACTTTGGATTAGACTTTTTCTTAGTTATTGGTACTGGCATTAATGTAATAAAGGATAAAAATAACAAAACAATGCAATTTATCCACAAAATTGCATCATTTCAGGCCAAAATAATACATATGCACTTTAGACTGTTTATTATTAAAATGTGAATAAAACTTTAGTTATCATGTTATCGCAGTTTCTTTTTTAAAAAGAATCAACAATAGAGTTTCTTTCTGCTATTTCTGGCAGATAAGGAACAAGTATGACTTGCCTCCCTTGCCCACAAAAGCACAACATGAGCAATACACTTTGTGGTCTAACGTTCCTAATGAGTTACGTGTGTGTTTGGCTGCCTCTACCAATGCAACCATGAAAAACACTGGGTTGTGTCCTTTTCCTGGCTTTTCCAAATGAAAAAAAAACAGAACATTAAAGGTCCAGGGTGCTGTAATATGGTTTTATTTGCCCTAGCAAGTGTATATCATGTACTGCTGTGAAGAGACATTGTTCTGTTCTCTTAAAAGACAAAAAAGCCAGAGATGATTCCATTGTATGACTACTAGCAGAGTTCTGAGGAGATACTTCAATTTATAAAATCTTTACTGCTCAAAAGGTTATATAAAAATGGAAAAGGATAAAAGAACCAGTATTTTAAATGGAAATAAAAGAAGTGTCTTTGATACAAATAAGAGAATAACAGCAATTTCTGAAACACAGTAATTCCATCCAAGTAAAGGTATTTTGATAGTCAATGGTAATAACAGGTAGATTGCAACCACAGAGTCAGTTAGCTGCATATTAAATTGATCAAAATAAACCTTTTACAGTCACTTCTGTGTGACAATCAGAAAATAAATAGAATTAAAGTACAGATAGGGATCTAATTAAGGCTGAAAGAAAAAAGAAGGCAGAACAGCATTAATAATGAAGTAAAATAAAAGCTAAATAAGCTAAGAGAGGTTGCATTGCTTCTCAGTTTACATATTGCCCTCTTCTGTGAGTAAGGGAAAAATAGAACAAAATGCAGTAATAACATTTGCTAGACTTACAGGCAAGTTATAGCTACTCATTAATCAATAATTCTATGGTAGTTGAGGGTTGAAAGCACTACATAAGCATAAATTTTATGCCACTAATCAAGTGGCTCAAATGAAACCCGTATATGCAAGCAGAAAAGCCATGTGGCATTGCAGAAAAGACAAAGATGATATTTAACACAAGAGAATAACTAGATGTCATGGTTTAAGCCTACTCAGCCACACAGTCTCTCTCTCACTCCCCCCCTTCCCTCCTGCTCCCAGAGGGATGGGGAGGAGAATCAAAAGAATGTAACTCCAACAGGTTGAGATAAGAACAGCCCAGTAACTAAGGTATAACACAAACCACTGCTGCTACCACCAATCATAATAATGATAAGGGAAATAACAAGGGAAGTGAATACAACCACTCACCACCCGCTGACAGACACCCAGGCAAACCAAGTGGTGATCTAGCCCTTCCGGGTAACTGCCCCCAGTTTATATACTGGGCATGATGTGCTGTGGTATGGAATACCTCTTTG
>WYDI02004173.1:0-17642 GCA_009867235.2 Psittacus erithacus | reverse complement strand
CCCATCCCTCCGGGAGCCGAGGGAGGAGGTGGGGGGGCAGTGAGTGGGCTGCGTGGCAGGCCTTAAACCACGACACACAGGAAGGCTATCACCCCCAGAAAAAGATGATTTGGCATGGGAAGTGCTAGATCAGTTTTAAAAGTACTAAGTGCTATGTGGGAAAAGTACTACTACAATAGGAATAGGTGCCCTAAGTTATGAGAAGAGACTGAGAAAGCTTGACATACTTAGCCTCACAGTCTGAAAGTTAAAAGAATATTGTTGCTTTTCTATGTACATCAGAAGCAAAGGTGTTGCAATATTTCACCTAATGAAAGACATTAGTAGGTGAATGAGCAGTTATATACTTTACATGAGTACATTTAAGCTGAAAATTAGATACATTCCAAATATCAGAGCATTGATTTTCTGTGCTAGCCTTCCCATTACAAATAGTAGGAGCAGAAAAAATTGCTGGCTTTAAGCTGGCACTTGTTCACATTTCCTTTGTTTGGGAATATAGTGCAGTTGTCTGCAACAGAGGAAGGCTTGCTTGGGACTACAGGACACCAAGGCAAATTAGAGTATCTTTCTAGATTAGTTACTAGTCACAGACTGCAGTACACATGATTAACAGCAGTTTTCATGCTTCCATCTTAACAGAGGTAAGCATGCTAAAGCTGATGTTTAAATCTTGAGAAAATTATAAATAAGTACATATTAGAGAAAGAGGGCATTAAAAAGACCTTCAGTAAGGCATGTATGAGAACATAATAAAACATAGCCTAGAGCTGTGCCACTGCCTTTGATTTTAGATCAACCTACATCCTCCACTTAGCACCAGCTTACTAAAATGCTATAAATTTTGAAGAATTGGCCCTAAAAAGCAAAATGGCTTTTGAATAGCTTTTACTTTTGTTATGCATGATTACAGCTTGTTTAGAGTAAGCATGCATTTTCAGTACATTCCTACTTCTGCCCTGCTGCTTACTCTTCTAGTAAAAAAGAACTTTCATACTGCAGGATTGCCTAATGGCTCTCTCTAGGAAGGCTTCCTAAATTACCTTTTCCAATAAGGAAACATGTTAATTTCACATTTTAGCTATTGGCAGTTCCTGTACCAGATTTTAAATGCTATATCTGTATAACTCTATTGTAACTATCCCCTCTATCTCAGCTCAGTTCTTCTGCTAGGGCACAAGATAGAGTATTATCTTTTCAAAAGTTACTGTCCAGCTTTAAATTTCAGGGCAGTCATATGCAATATCTTGAAGGCAGGGATTAGTAATGGTTCCCAGTGAGTTTCAGAGACAATACCATAAAATTTTTATTAACAAATATTTAACACAGTGTTTGGAATATTTCTTAAACATGCCTTCAGATAAAGGTAATAAATATACTGGGGTTTTCTCACCTATCAGAGGTAAAGTGAGGAGACTGTGTTTTTTCTAAATTGGGCTCCCACACAACATTAAGATAATACTATGCTTTAATACACAGCAGTAAACATCCTTGCTTCTAATCTTTTTTTCAGAGATGATTTATCATTCTCTCTAGTGTGGTCCTAAAAGATATTGAATTCTCCAGCATTTGACAGGAACAATTGCTTCTCCAGGCTTTTCTACTTTGAAAAGTTGGCACAGAATCAGCTAGAGCAGGGCTTTACAGGGCACTTCCTAACTGTCCACACGGACTTTGTTAAGGCAAAGTAAACCCACCCAGAGCTACTTTAGAATAGCTGGTGATTTTTAAATTTGCACCACAGCTGACTGCACTAAGTAGCCCAAGAAATGAGGCATTAGTTCTTCCCACAAAGGGAAAATATTTCCATAGCATGCAGAATCAGGCTTTCAGCTAGCGATAGTCCAGTATGGGGGCTGGAACCTGGCTGGAACAAACTTTTGGCAGGAGGTCAAAGGTAATCTGTATTCAGATCCAGCTCTTGCATTAAGAAGAGCCCACAGTGCTGCCTTTCACATTGAGACTTTAACCTGTCCTCATCTGAGACAGGCTGCTTGAACAGACTGATTCTTTCTAGAGGTTTTCTGTGCAGCTTTGGAAACCACTGCTAAGCACAGGGAATAGCTTGGGTTTTCTCCTGTGTTGTTTTTCATCTTTACTACTCTGTTTTTCTGAGTCTCCATATTTTATACAGAATAATTTATTTATTTTTTCCCTTCCATTGAAGCTTAGGAATTAAATGGTGCAAGACACACCACAGATCTCAGGAATAAGTGCTGCTCCCCCTTCTTTACTTTGTCTTTAGAGAGCAAACACGGGCCTCAAATTAAGGTTCTTCCATTCTGTTATACAAATGCAGCTTCAGGCATTAAGCAGATGGCACTACGCACTCGGTGTTTACATGACAGCTGCATCTCATGAGATAAAGGCAGCTTCTTCCCTTACCTACTTACTAGCTCCTTTTTCTTCCGTGTGTAGGAAGCATCTGGATCTGAGTGCTTGATGAGCTTCAGCTATCTTTCTGGCTCTAACAATTAACTCTTTTCTACCAGCCATCTTAAATTTGCCAAGACCCTTAGAAAGGGAGAGGATTTTAAATTTTATGTCTTCAGGCTGTTCAAAGATTCTAAGTTTGGAAACAAAAGTTCTGCTTCTCATTGCAAAGGCGAATTTAGACTTTTTAATCAGTTGCTAGAGCTGATGATAGTTGAAACACTCAAGCATGAAGGCAAGCTGTTTACAGAGGTTACATGAAATTACATTTGTCAGCCAAGTCATATAAAGGGAAGAGGCTGAAATGTAGACCTCAGGCAGGAAGAAAAATGCCATCTCTTCAAATATATGCTCTCGAATTATTTTCTAAGAGCTTTCCTCTCATTCATATAAAAATACATCTTAAATGACAGAGGATTCACAAGAACATCAGAAAGCAGATACCAAAACATCTCTCAACAGAAGATTTCTGGTTTTGAATATTCTTATGATTTTGTATGTATTGTACTATTTTGCTATCTCAGGATGATATTAGATTATTACTCCAAAAGTGTATGAGAAAAGCACCTTAAATAATTTGTAGTTGACAATGAAATATAATTTTACTGAAATATATCATGGCAACCTGGTAATTGAATCTTCTAAAATGCAATTCTTCTCCATGTCAGTAAAAAGAACTGTAGAGAACACCAGAAAAGACTGACTGATGTGCAGTTTAAATTCATGAAAGTTGAATGAATTTCAAAGAAAACTACTGTAATAGCACATATTCACCTTTATGTATCCTCAGACTAGAGGTCTGAAAGGGCTAGCAAAAGTATGCCATATAGCTGCAGGCTGTGTTACTGGTCACTATTCAAGGCAATGATTACACAGTATACCATTTAAATTTTTGTTAATATTGACAATTACAATTGTTATTCCAACCTAATTGCTTTTGACACATGATAAAGAATGTAAAATATTCTAATAATGTGCTGTTTTCAGACGTGCTGACGGGCAGCTTAACTTTGAATTTGCTGAAGCTGGTACAGTTGGCACAATTGTGTCTCAGGTAAGGTAGCTTAAAAGAAGAAAAAAAGTCACCTTGCTAGTCTTACATCTAGGGTGATTTCTATCTTAATTTACTAACAGAATCAGAGACAGTGTACCTTAAACAAATATAATGACACAGTCACAGTACTGCAAAAGCAAAAGATTTTGATTTCCTATCTGTTGGAGCTTCCCACCCTGACAGATGATGGACAGATAATTAAATCGGAAGGTATTCCAGCACCAGTTGCTAAAGCAGTCCCAAGGAATGTAACCATAAAAGGGATCCTGCTCTTAGATACACAATTTAGCAGAATGCTTCAGCCAATGTTTAGCTCTAAACACAGCTTTGCCTCCATCCCTATGCAGCAACGCCTTTAAGCATATCTCTGTGTTTAAATATGTTCCTGAATCACAGCCATAGCCAACTATCAGAAAGCATCTGTTCTTTGATGCTGCCTCAACCCTGTCTAGCTCCCAAATTTTCTGTTTAACATAGGAAATTGAAGTCTATGCCAAGACTTGTTTTCTAGAGTTATTTGTTACCAGGCTGCAGATGGCTAATGCTGCAATTCCTAACTCATACAAGCAATATTCCACCCACTGCATTTCTTGAACTGCGTGCTCTTTATATCCAGAGTATATTATTATTACCTAGGCCAGGAGAGCTTTGATCCTGAACTGGGGCTGAAGAAAATTCCTGCAGAGTGAAAAGTAAATAGTAATAGGAAAAAAGACATTTGTACTGCTAGCATCCTACTATGATATGTGTGCTGACAACCTATTCATCAAGAAATCGTAAGAACACTTGGGAACTTGACAAGTTTGGGGTTTCAGTTACATAAATAATGTCAACTAAGTTAAATTGTTTATTTGTTATTTATGAAATAAGAAGTCAATGGTGATAAAAAGAATTCTGAGAGGCAAATTTCTGAGACTGTAATGATGGATTAAAGATACAGGGCCAGGTTGACAGATTATATAAATTGTTGTGGAAGTCACTGGAGCTATGACAATTTCCTCTGCTGAGAATTTGTCCCATATATTGTAAGTTCCTGATTATAAGATCAAAAGAAGTAAAAGAACTATTAGGCTTAATTTTAAATCTTAGCAGCAAATGTTATGATATTCATGGTATGGATCAAGTAGCTGTCCTCCATACAGACCTTTTTGTGTCTTAAAGATTTTATGCATTATATGCAGATAAGTATTGCCAGAACCACTTTATTTTACCAAATACTACTGTAACAAAAGACAGGGATAGAATTTGGAGGGAGACATTTATCATATTTCTTTCTTGAATTAGTTAATAAAAATTCTTTTAATGTACCACTGAATACCAAGAGGGTTAAGATTTTGCATTAGCAGTAGTGGTGCTTTATATCAGGACCTGTTTAAGAAAAGGTATTATTTCTCTTCATAAGTATTTCCTATTAATATTGCTAATATTATTGTACAGTATTTTAACAGAAGTCTCCCTGATCAATTTCAACAGTAGGAATGAAATTGCAGGCTAAAGTTGTTCTTTAGAGCTAGCTCTTATTTGAAGTGGAAATGAGGGATTTTCTCTGACCTCATTCTCTTTGTTCTTTTGGTGGTGGGTAGTCACATCTGGGGAGTGCATGACATACAGTCATTGCTTTTGCCCCAACACTACTATCTTTACATTGATAGTATTCATTTGCACAATTAATTACACCAAAGTGCTGGGATTTCTAACAGAAATAAGGTGACAATGAAAGGCTCGAAGAATTAAGCCCTGCTGAGCTTTCAAGTAGCAAGGAGTCTAAGTCCCTGAGCTGACTGAAGAAAGCCTTTTGAACATGCTTAAGCCCCATTAAAGTCAGTTGCTAGCCACAGTCCCTTTCTTTCAAAAGATGTAACATTCGAAATTTAAACTGAAATCTTAATGGCAAGATTTAGAAACTATATGAGTAGGAAATACACGGGTGAAGCAGCCCCGTATGTTGTGGTTTAAGCTCAGTTGTAAATTAGAAAACCACGTAGCCTGCTTGTTCCCCCCCACCTTTCCTTCCACGCCCCCTCTCCCGGAGGGATGGGGATGAGAATGGAAAGAATGTAACTCCCGCGGGTTGAGATAAGAACAGTCCAGTAACTAAGGTATAACACAAATCACTGCTGCTACCACCAATAATAATAATGATAAGGGAAATAACAAGGAAGAGAATACAATCGCTCACCACCTGCTGACCGAGCAGACAGGTAGCCCTTCTGGGTAACTCCCGATTTACCTCCTCGGCGTGATGCGCTGTGGTGTGGAATACCTCTTTGGCTAGTTTGGGTCAGGTGTCCTGTCTCTGCTTCCTCCCGGCTTCTCCTCCTTCCTGGCAGAGCATGAGGCTCAGAAAGTTCTTGGTCAGTGTAAACATTCTAAGCAGTAGCTAAAAACATCGGCGTTATCAGCGCTGTTCCCAAGCTGAAAGTCACAAACACAGTGCTGCACCAGCTATTAAGAAGGAGAAAAATGACTGCTACTGCTGAACCCAGGACACTGTATCTGAAACAGCAAAGAAAGCACTTTGTCCTGTGTATGTCTTTCTCTGAAACTGGTAAGATATGTTAGGAAATTACAGAAATGCTGGTAACTAGACTTCTAAAAGGCTTCCTGTAGGTCAGGAGGCCAAAGAAGCTCTGTAAGATTTTTCCTTTTAGATTTTTATTTTTTTCTTTTAAAGGAACTTAATTTGACTGAAGTTTCAAATAGAAATAAGCATTCTTGGTCTTTGCACATAGCTAAAACTATTGAACTTTTTAGGGTTATCCAACTCAAAGTCTTGAGAAACAAGCCAGGGAAGCAACACTTATGTTCCTATACTTTCCTATTAATTATTCCTTCATTACTAATAATTAATTTGTTCTGTAAGTTAGCTTTAGCCACATATCCTTGTAACCCAATTAATTATTCTATTTCTGTATCTCCGTATTTTTTTTTTAAGAGTGTATGTCGCTGCTGTAAGCAAGACTGATGATCTGAGCGGTACAGATTGTACACATTATCCTTTATTGTGTAGGATCGATGCAGTTCTGGAGGTAAAACTAGAGTTAACTTTTTTTGCACTAACAAGAAACAAATTATTCCAGAAAATCTCCCATTCAAATCAGTTGGAGTACTGCCCAAGTAATGACTTTTATTTCAAATTTAAATTTAAATTTTCCCTTGAGCTGCTGTTTCATATGTTTCTAGCACCAGAGGTATTTCAAGTCTTCCATGTAATCCTAGTTTCTGGTTTGTAGTAATATAGCAATGGCTGAATGTGTTTGCCACCAAGTCCAAATCAGTCAATTGTTCTCAACACAGTCTAGCTAATTAAAAATTCTTACTGTCTACCACACTGCTCATTATCTAATCCAAATGAGAACTGGAGGAAACATTTGTGATGATATATTAATATATCAATAACAAAGAATGCCACTGCCATACGTTAATATTTTTAAGCTGTTTACCATATGTCAGTGAGCTTATCGAGTTTATCTTGTTCAACGAATGTTGATTATAAATTGTGATCATTGTTACAAAATTAAAAGGTCATTATAAAAGCCTATAATTTCTTTGCATTATGTAATGATGCATATTTTCATATTGCTAATAATTCCTCACTAATGCATCAGTTCTTTACTTTCAGAGACATGGGAGAAAGCAGGCCCTTATTATTAAGGTGTTAATGACTACTTCACAGTACAAAAGGAAGCTTTAAAAAGATTGTTATTTTACTTTTTCACAGGAAACAAAAATTACATTAATGTATTAATATTCAAAAAGCACAACTCAGAATTGGGAAACACCATGAATAAAGCTGTCTGTTTAGCCTTAACTTGGCTTTCTTTTACTATGGGCATTACAATAAACTAATTACATGATCCTAACCTGTATTTTTATGTTCAGATTGTGAACAAGATTGCCAATGCCCAGAAAATAGTTGTGGGTGTCAACTTAGTCGTATTATCTTCATCTTAGACTTTCATCTTACTTTTTCAAATATTTGAAGCTATAAAATTAATAAGTATGGGACTCGAGAGTGCTAAAAGGCAGAAATAGATACAGTTATTGGGTAGAAGTGCTTTGTGCAAAAGTTGTTTATTTGACAAAAAATGTTTCTTGTAAGGTCATTAACTTTATGGAAGACTTGGATTATAAATTCAGAGAGTACTTTTTCCTTCTGATGTAGTTGAAATCTTTTGTTCTGAGCTGCTCAGCAATTTGTCATGCAAGTTTATAATTTCAGTTTTATACCAAGACTGAAACAACAATCTGTTTTTCAATGGGCTTTATTCCTACAGTTAAGAGAATGCAATGCCAGCTTAGGAAATGTATTTTATATCATCATCTGTCACAAGATTACCTTATGATTCAAAGCAAGTCACTTAAACCAGACTTTTGATAGGAAAGATGTTCCTCATTTTGTGAGTGCTTATCTTGTCACAGCAAAGTTTTCATTTGCAAAGATGCAGCACAGTCACAGCTTCAACTGAGACTACGAAAAATTGCGCTGTGAAAAAAATAAAGCAATAGCCTATGAAAATCAGTATGTAGACAATTCAAATTGGGCAAAGGCAATCTTAAATCTGGCTTTTTCTAAAGTTTGAATTTTCTAAATGCAGTTATATACTTAACAAATTAGTTTTATTTAAAAACAAATAACATAGAAAATGCAAATATCCTCATTTTAAACCATTAGATAAAACCCCATAAAAAATGTTTGGAATGACAGCCATAAAGGGAAAATTACATTCAAGTTGCTCTTCATGTCTGAATGCTTTATGGCTAATTCCTTGCAGGAAAATCAGTCTCTCGTGATTTGCCTGACATTTAAAGGGAGTGCATATGATAGTGTTCAGAACTTTCCACCTATTTCTGTACTAAGCTCTTCTTTTTTGCTGTGATAGTCTGTTCAATACCAGTTGCATCCCATATCAAAAGTAAAAACACCAGATCGAACTATTTATCTTCCTGTTGCGCTTCCTGCCTCAAAGATTAAATAAATACTTAATATTTCTGAGGAGTGCAGAAATGCCAAAGCTGAAAAAATGTATAAGATACTGCTGAGTTTAATCTTGAAACCTGTATTTAGTCACTTAGGTAAGAGAACCACACAGGGCCATCTCTTTCTGAGCTGGGGCCATCTGGAAGTGATTAGTGTTTGCCTGTTATTCCTCTGACCCATTCTAGACAGACATTTTAATATGAGAGAAATTGTGCAGTAAAGGTTCTGCCCCCCCTTCACTGCCTGAGAAGAAATCTAGATGACTAGCTTAGATTAGTTGCCTAGACAGTGAGCAGCAAAGTAATATCATGTGAATATCAAACAGCTCCCATTAGAATCTATCTAGGAGTGTAGGAATAAAGGAAGGAATTTTTTCATATACAGAATGAGTAACGTTATTTTGCATACTATTTTGGCACAGGAACTTGATTATTCAGCAATCGATTTGCATTTCTTCCTGTGAATAGTACTTTTAGGGCATTAAGACATTTTATCCCAGGGCAAATCTTCAATGTTCTTTTGTCTCCGATATCCCTCAGGATCTGGTATTTTCCCCATTTTTCCCATTCCACTACAGCCTTAGTAGTTTACCCACTTGTTATATTGCAATAAGAGAGGAGAAGCTAGAGGCCATGCCACTGATGCCTGCTCACATGATTTAACAGAGGAGTATTCCTCTCTCTGTAACCTGTCCCTTTAAAAAAATAGTAACAATCTGATCATCTTTACTAAATTACAGGACTTTTAACCAGTGTTTCCAACTAGTTTCATGTGTGGATTTGCTCCTTAATCACTGGAGTGAGCTGAAACTGACTTACAGGCTGCTCACATTGGACCTGTATGCGCCATTTTCAACAAAAGAAAAGAAAAGATGAAAAGTTGTCATTAATAAAATCATCACTATCTAACTTTGTTCTTACCTGTTGTTGATTACTTTGAGGCCTTAGTACACCTCTTTTTTCAGCAACAAAGTAGTAAAATGTTTGTGGATAAGATGTGGGTTTTTTTTAATTATTTATTCTTCTGCAGCTCTACAATTTACCCTGTAGCTGTAGGTGCTTCTTGCCTGGAAGCACCATCTGTGGTCCAGTTCACACCCTGTCGTCCCACAATTTCCAGCTCTTTGCTCTGAGTACTTATGGTGCTTTTCAGTACTGCCAATGGAGAGTAGATGGTCAAAGACAGTCCTGAAAAAAAAAAAAAAAGAACAACCTATTGTGGACTTGATGCCCACAGAACTTTAACAGGTTTTCATGAAGTGGCCTTAAATAGCTGAGATATTTAGACATGGTCTTTCAAAAGCGGTCTATGGCATTTAAAACTCCTTCCTACTAGCCGAGCCTTGTGAAGTGTTTTGGTTATTTTTTCCTCTCCTCTCTGATACACAAAGACTTATTAAAAAAAAAAAAAAAAGAGACAAAATAATAGTTAAGAGTTCTGTATACAGTAACAGTAATCAGCCATTATGAGACTGTAGGTTTTCCTTCTCCTTTGTGTCTGAAGATTTCTCCATGTAAATAACTGACCACAGCAATAATTAAACAGACAAACAAACAAGCTCTTCTACCAGAGAAACATTCTTGATGAATTTTGTCAATAGGGTTTTTTTCTTGTTCACCATGTGTCTGAGCAGCCAGCACCAAGCTATTAAAAGCAACAGCCGTCTGAATAATGCTGCATGTTAAACCAAAAAAACATAAAAAAAAAAAAAAAAAAGGCTGGGAATCTGAGCTTGATTTTCCAAAGTTCTTTGATGCCCACCATGAAAATCATTTATGCAAATAAGTAACGCAGAAGCAGTAAACATGATCAGCAGGAACTCATCCTCCTGCTTTTATTCATATAAAAGGCTGTTCCTCTATTTCATCTGTCTGTTGTTTATGTTATCACTCTCTACTATTCAACAACTGTGTGATAAAGTGCCCCTTTCCTGCAAAACCAGACTAGGGGGCAGCTAAGCAGCTTTATTTCAGTTACTGTTTCACTGAAAATAATGGGATGAATTAATGACCTTTTTATTATATGCTTAATAGCAGGGACGCTGAAATTCAGCTAGATTATCTGATAGCTACAGAGATCTCCATAAGGCAAAAGACAAGAATAGCATTAAGAGAACTTTTTTGTTGCAATGTCTTTTTCTGCAATGGTTAAGCTACTCACCTTCAAGCTTTCTTACAGAGCCTGTGCCTCTGGTTGCTTGATTCAATTGAATACAGCAGCTGTTAGCTTTCCTTAGTGGGGCCTGAAGGTTTGTTGAAT
Organism: Psittacus erithacus; assembly: GCA_009867235.2. Taxonomy (NCBI): domain Eukaryota; kingdom Metazoa; phylum Chordata; class Aves; order Psittaciformes; family Psittacidae; genus Psittacus; species Psittacus erithacus. The sequence goes on along the minus strand of WYDI02004173.1, from coordinate 6,915 downwards.
GTGAAGCAATTATACTTTGTTCCGGGGGGAAATGGAGATATCATAACACGAGATGACTGATCAATGACAGATAAACATGACAGAGAAACTGCTTTAACATTAAATAGACATACATAAACATGAAAATAAATAAAAGTATGAAGAATGGAAGCAAATCTCTTGCACTGATACAGCCAAGGCTTCTACTTTCCTTACCAACGTGACATGGAAGTGATAAACTTCTGCTGCTGGATTAATTTACTGATAGTTTGATGACCTGACTCAAAAGCTGAGATGTGCAATCCAGCTGGTTTGAGGGATGAAGACAGAATGGTAGAGCTCTAATCAGGAAAAGAAGAAAAAAAGAGTAAAGGAAGGGGGACATTAGAATCTCCCCTATTACTGGAAGTGCTGTTAGATCAGATCAGCTTTCCTGTCAGACTAAAATTAAGAAAATGTTTACCTGAAAGGTGTGAAGAACTCACCTTAAGGTCAAGTGGAAGATAACTGTAGGTTTCACTGCTTTAGTTGTCAGCCTCTATCTTCAGAGACAATAGCTGTTTTCTTAAGCTTTGCGTTTCCTTGTTAAAAACTTCTTTGCTTTTGCCATGAGGTTTGCCAAGAGCGGAGAAACATCTTAGCAGGGAATTCACTGAAGGCTTTTATTTTGCTTACACTGTTGTTGCTGAACTCTGGAATAAGGGCATCGGCCTCTGGGAATGTTGCTGCTTCTGCTCTGCAAAGCTGCAGAGGCAGGTCTGGCCGTCAGTAACACCCTGTACTGACTCAAAACAGAGTTAGCGCACAGGTAAACTGCTTGGTGGTCATCAGGGCAATGATAAGAAGACCTGAGACACACATGAACCCTTTAGGATTGTGATAGTGGTGGTATAAACACTGCAGATAGTCTTGCCATTGAAGGAGAGTTGTATTTTTGAAGTAAATAGGTCAAAGGTTTTGAATAAAAGTGGGGTAAATAGTCATTGGTGTGAATGATACATGAACTGAAAAGGAAGGTAGTTTTCTTGAGGTCCAGTAATATTTTTTCATATGCAGTATTTCTTGACAAGAAGCTGCAGATATATTTAAATTTTGCCATTTACTGGAAAGCACACAATGTTTTTGCCAGAGCAAATGCTTTCTCATCAATAGGAACCATCACTTTCATGCTCTCAGAGAGGCAAATTTAATCCAGTGTTCTGAGACTGTTTGTTTTCTGATATTGTGTTCATAGTGAAAGCAAGTGATTATTAAGAAAATGGATTAATCAGTTGGTACAAGTTTATGAGAAGACTCATTTAACTTGGCACTCTGGGGATGCTGTACTATAGCTGTAATGCAGGTTTCGGAGCCCAGGGAGCAATACACACACCAAAGAAGAGAATGAAGCAGTTTGTTTTCTTGTGTCCACAATAAAATAACTTCATCAGGAATAATTAATAGAACTTCAAAAAGAATAATCTTAAAATAACAGTTTCCAACCATAGAAGTCATTAACTTTCTGCTAAGTGAGGAGTATTTCTGACAAAAAGCCTGACACGTTATTACATTACTCCAGCATTGTGGTTTCCATCTTTTCTTTGAAATCCATACCTTTCATGTACAGTTCATTAACACTGATCAAAGTACATATCTTTCTAATAAAATCAAATTTTCCTTGTAACCTTTTGTAGATGTTTCACTTCATGTAATATTTTGAATGTTCTTTACCCTGAAGTCTCATTTTAAATGTGTGCCTATGGTCAGAGAACTGACAGTATAGAAATGACATCTTGGTTTACTGTATTTAATTCTCTCTCAGTGGTGTTCATACCAAGATTTTTAGAACTGCCAATGCTATACTTTTAAACTGGTACCAACAAAATTAGCTAGCTGTCTCATTGCAATATCTGTGCTAAAACACAGCATTTCTTCATGGTACCAAAGATTAAAAGGAATTTCTAAACTTGCAATCAACATATTGTGTATACAAATCTCAGTAATGGCTGAAGAGTTGCACTGCTCATCAAGCAGCAAGGTGTATATAGTGGTCTGAATTTACATAGAAATATCTACTTTGTACATTGGAAAGACTGAAACCTGGATGTTCAGCCCCTACATCTGGCTCTGATTAATTTCTGATTCCCAATGAATTGGTTAAGTATATCCCCATCTTCTAGTGCGGGATTTCAGTGGGGTTTGAGGATGTGCTGGATGTCCTGAACCAACATATCTAGTAATGGAAAGTAAAGAAATACTTGGACTGGGTAAGATGAGGTCAAAAGTGATAGCTGAATTAGCAGATGACACTTTGGAGTTTAAGTGGATGCTGATAAAGAAAAATGCATTGGGAAAATATAAAGACAACTGGTAGACAAATAGTCAAATGGGTATTCCTGTTCTGCAAAAAAATTTCTTTGCTAAGACTAATTTTACCTTCTCTGGTAATCTTGATCTCCTTGTTCCACAAATTTTCTGTTGATTCCAGTAACACTGCCAGTAAGTATAAGACTACAGCTCTGCCTTAGAAAAGAAAAGCATAGTCTTGATTCTTTCTTGCTTCTGTTTTCATTAAGAAACAAAAAACCAAGCTCAACCTTTCCAGGCAGAGACTGAAAGACAAAACAGATTTTGTGAGCGCAAATTCAGTAATTGTTTACTAGAGGTAGAAGAACAATATTTGCCATTTTGAAAATGCAGCATTTGCTGATACATGTTACTATAAGCAATTTCTTGGTGCTTGCTGAAGAAGTCTGGTTTTATGTTTTCAGGAGGGCTCTTTACGTACATTAATAACGACCTTAGTAGAGAATCAACAGTTTTATGTGTACTAATAAACTTTCCAGTTCCAGATTATTATTCTGTTGTTAAACTATACACCATATCTTTGAAAGGCATTACAGATGGTTTCTGCTACTTCTTTTTAATATTGTTATAAATAATGGTGTTCATGTGTCAGTTTAGGATGAAGCTTAAATCTTCTGCTTTGTCAGTGATAAAAACATATAAAAATTTCTTGAGAGGTCGTTTAACATTAAATATTTCCAGCTACTTCACCTTTAAAATTGTGCACTTGTGAAAAAGTATGATAAACTAGAGTTATTTTAGTGTGCAGTGAGGTACAATAACTCATGGAAGAGCTTGTAATATTTAGAAATGTAGAATATGCAAAATGTGTATACAACATACATATTTATATGACTAAAGAATTGTTATGTCTTATAAGCTCTTGGATATGAAGAAGTACAAAGACAGATACAATAGTAAGATGTATTGAATAGCACTAATTATGAAAGGGCTGAAAATATTTCAGTCATATTCCCATTTTACTGTGCTAATAACTTTCTAAATGTTTATCATAAAGATTTTCTGTGCATGTTTTCTGCCTGAAGAGATGTGTGATTAATTCTTATTACTGTTTGCTTGAAATAAAATGTAATAAAATTGGTCTTCTGTGAGGCTAAGTGTGAAAAAAGATAACCTCTGTCCTTAAGAAAAAAAAAAATTAATCCCATTTTCAAATCAGGTTTCAAAAACAAATGACTGAAATTTGAAAACTTATAACTGAGCGGAACATAATCTTAGGGACAGGAAATAGCAAGTCAACCAAATCAGCATGATTCCAGAAGCACATATAGGTTGTGCTAGCATAATTTGAGGTTTTTAGAAACTGACCAAGTGGTATTTAACCAGCCATCATCCCAACAGTAGAGATTCTTCCATCCCTGCTCCCCTTTTGAGTAGGGGCTTATATCAAAAACTTGATACCTCAGCAGGGAATATACTTCTCTCTCTCTCTTGCCATTCCCCTTAAATTCAAGGAAATGGAGACGCAGAATAATCCAGACTCAAAAATTACAGCTATCATGGTATCTACATATCTGGGCACTTGATTTATGCCTCCAGAAACTGGTGGAGTTTACTGTAGCTGTATCATGACTTTTTGTTTGTTGACAGACCAATCTGTTGTAACAAATAGAGGTGACACTTCAGAGGGCTGGGCAGCTTTCTTTTTTCCATCAGTGACTCCCTGCACAGTCAAGCAAGAACAATATCATGCTTTGCTGGAAGCCCATTTTAGGTTTCCTGCACTGAAAGAAGGTCTACACATGCTGATCTTCCAGCAAAAATGGAAATATGAAAAACAGGCTGATCATCAATCCATGACTGAAGAGCCTGCAGTACAGTCAGAAAGAGGAAAATACCACAGGCTGATTTTTTAAAACTGTGTTTCTGTTTTCTCTGTTTCTGATGCAGTGACACGTACAGTTCTTGACAGCACATTAATCCCATTTGCAACAGGATGCTTTCCATTTTAATTTGGTTTTCCCTTCTGAATTTCATATGCAGCTTGGCCTCCTATGTCCAGCACAGGAGAAATCCACACCAGAATATAATTTCTGCAGATGAATTCCCAATGTCAGAAGCAGTAAACTGTGCAAACTCACGTCAAATAAAGGCATAATTACTCACTGGCTAGGACAGATGGCTGTGGCTCCTGGCTGCCCCTCATCCGCAGGGTGCATTTTTTTTTAAATCACAGTGCTTCCTTATAGCCTGGGTTCTACTTGGTTTTAGATCAGCTGCCACATGGGGGGTGTGGTATGTGCATGTCAGAAAAACATCCCTTGTGAAGTACCAGCTAGATGCCTGGAAGCTTTTAAACATTAAAATGTAGTATAGAGTCCAGGCTCATTAATGCTTTTGTAAGTATATTCACTTCAATAAAGCCAGTGTTATTCTATATCACACAACTGCTATGTCCAAACAAACCTTAGAAGATAAAAAGACTTCACACTTGAGAAAATAATCAGTCTCAGAGATCTTGACAGTGCATGTAATGTAAAATAACAATTTCACTGAGAACTTAGAAAGGCCCCTAGGATGCGGTAGATGATTCTGCCTTCCAGATTTCCCTGGAGTGGAAACCTGTCCCCCTTGATGTATGACACTGGCTAGGAGCTTTCGGTAGTTTCTACTCAACATGGAAATGACAGATGTGAATTTTAACCTTGAGATAATAAAACCAAGACAGAAACATAGCTGCATGCATAACCTCATTCGCAAATCCTGCCCTGAAAACAGAGATGTAAAGAAAAGTCCCAGCCCTGTCAGTGGTGCCTGGACTGGTAGGCCACATCCTCAGGCAGAAGAAAAGAAGCTCTAATCCTGGACATCTGATGGGCTTTTCTATTGTTATGGTGTATATGTCTTTTCAGAGACCCAGGAGACCCAATCGGAGCACTGAAGCCCACTGAATGCCAAGTACATCAGGCGTACCCACATCTCCTTTTCACACAGTTTGTAGGAATAGTTGGGAAAAGAAGTGGGTGTCAATTTGGTTACTAGTCCAGCTGGCTTGTAGAACAGTAAATACAATTTGATACCCTATCTTAATTATAACCAGCAATGTGCAGAGAAATGCTGAAAAGTAAAATAAGAATATCAGGATTTATTTTCAGCCTTTCTGTTCAATATAGAGTGCCATCACACATTATCTTTTATTATACACACAAGTCTCTTTAGAACACTGTTTCTCTATTTCTTGCAAATGGGAGACAGCTCCTTCCAGATTATTATTTTAGTGATGTAGTGCCATAAGTGGACACAGCAAATGTCCATAAAGTGTTGTTTCAATAGATTTTTTTACTGTGGGCTTTTTCTCAGGTGGTTCCCTCAAGTCAAGCTTACCTAATCATATTTCCTTTGATAATCAAGGCACTTAAGTACTATGTATTTGTGTCTTTTGTTCTTGAAAAATACCTCTTTCAAGATGCCCTGAAGAAGACTAAGTGTTCATTCCTGTACTGCAGTGGTGTTTACTGAGGCCTGACCCACTCAGTTCAATCAAAGTTTGCCCACAGTCTGAATAAGAAATCCAAGGAGGAACCCATTCCAAGAAAAGAAAGAGTTGCTGATGGCAGAATCCTTTGTACTCTTAAATATTTTATAATGTGAAATAAATAGGCTTATGAGGAGGACAATGTACTTTGGCATTCTGCATATCACAGTCCAGTCAAAGCAAATATAAACTACATGTCGAGTCATAACATGTGGTTTCATAACCATGATGATCTAAATACTTGACCCATCAGGCAATAAAAACAGTCTCTTGCGACAGGACTGTTTAAGCAGCATCATGACATAAGCAAAAGCAACTACAGTTTCCAGAGCTACCAAGTATACCTCAATTACCTAAAGCCGCCAGGCTGCGGAGGAAGACCAGAAGGTAGGCCAGAAAGCATCTGTCAATAGTCTAAATAAGAAACAGAATGAACGAAAGCACAAAACAATTCAAACTATGTGAGAATGAGTAAGTTGTTATATAGAATTTGTATTAATAATGGACCATTAGAAAATTAATTATTAAGATTCCATAATAAGAACAGGAATAAAGTTCTTAAACCTGTGAATTAATTTACCATTGAAAGGGCATTTTGGGGTCAGTGGATTTGGCATATTTGTAGCATATGATACGGATTTCCTTGTTTGCTGCAGAAACAAAGTTTATATTCTGTCATGCTGCCAGTATATTTTTGTTCATGTGCATGTCAGTCTGTTTGTTGTCTCAGAATGTGATATAAAGGTTAAAGTCCTAAAGAAGATTTGTCACGTTAAGATACCAGGTAGTCTACTCGCTTCCCAAGAAGGATGAGACCCTTGCATCCAACCCGCCTGCCCACCCTGGGCAGCCCGCCAAGTTGGAGCGTGTTCACCCAACCTATTCAGGGACCCTATGAGCAGCACCACACTGATAGAGGTTAGGGAGACCAGTCTACTCGCTTCCCAGGAAGGACGAAACCCTTGTATCCGACCCGCCTACCCCCACTTTGGGTAGCTATCGAAGTCAGAGGGTGTTCATTAACCTATGCAGGAACCCCACGAGCAGCACATTAGGCCAAATCCCTTAAAAGTTTCCGGAAACTTATATATATAAGAAATTTATTACATATACTT
>WYDI02004170.1:0-57016 GCA_009867235.2 Psittacus erithacus | reverse complement strand
TGTTCACACACCGTGGAGACGAGGCCTCAGTGCCATGGGTCAGTGGTGGCCTTGGCAGTGCTGGGAATGGTTGGACTTGACGACCATAGAGGTCTTTTCCACCCTGGTTGATTCTATGATTCTAAGGTTTCTTGAAGGGCTGCTATGTGGTGGGTTGCTCTTGGTATGTGTGGGTCCAGGGCTTGCGGGTACCGGGGATGGCACCTCTGCAATGTGTCTTTTTGTAGCTACAGCACTGCAGGAAACTCTGGGACACATCATCCACTTTCCAGCCACTCCTGAGCTGAAACATCATTGCTTTCAGTCTGGCGAGGCTGGACGGGCCTTGGAGAAACCTGGTCTAATAGAAGGTATCTCTGCTTGTGGCAAGGGATTGGAACTGGATGAGCTTTAAGGTCCTTTCCAACCCAAACCACACCATGATTCTATGATTCTATAAAAGAGCATTGGAAGCAGCAACAGGAGGCAGAGAGGTTTGCTCCTCTGGGGCAGGTGACCACACCAGTAGAGGTGGAATGAGCCATACAAAGAGGTGGCAAAGCTGACAAAGTCAAACCCCATTTCTTGCCAGAAGCCTGGCATGAACACAGTGGCTGGTCTCATGATGAGCACTGTACTTGTTGCACTTTCCTGTGGCCCATTATCACCACCATCATATTTTCTCCTTCCGAAAGAGGGGCAAAATCATTAAGCCTAATTCTGCATAGAACCTAGACCTGAATGCTTACCTTATCCCCATTCTTTCAGCCTTTGAAACACATGTTCAACTCTACCCAACAATGATCTTTCTCCCCACCATAGTAGCCTCTTTTCCCATAGAAGGGAAATTCTACTTATTGGTTTGATACAAGTAACCATGAAGAGCATCATCCAAGGCAGAGATGAGTAGTTGCTGCTTAGATCATACACAAGCCCTGCCAAAACCCGCAGACTAGGTGTTCCTCCAAAAGCCTTGCTGCCAAGGCTGGATTTGATCATCTTTTTATATATAGCAGGTCAAGAACTCAGAAAAGACATCCAGAAGCAGGAGCATGGGGTATCCATGCTCATCAGTGCATAGACCCAAGGAAGTGGGATCCTTGAGGTGAGTCTGTTTTCCAAGGACTTGAATGTATCTCCCACCTCCTGTGTTTTGAGACGTGAAGATTGTTGCGATACAGGACAAGAATAATCTCGTGTTTACCCTATGTGTGTACGAAATAACATGTTCACTGGATCCAGCAAGTGTGGATTTGCCAGACTGCATCAGGCTCCAAGCTGAAATACTGGGAGCGATGCTGCCTTGAGGGATTGCTTAGTTTATGTTTTGTTGTGGGGATATAGTAGTTTGCAGGAAGTGTTGGGACTTGGCATCAGTCTGATGCGAAAGGATTGGAGGTCATCAGCAAGTCCCTGCTGCAGTTTTTTCTTCATCAGTTATTAAACTGTTATGGGAGAGCTCAGATCTTCTCCATTTACTTTACAGATGTTAAGGGACCCCAAATACCATAGAATCTATCTCTCTAGAAGTATTTCTGCTCTTTATCTCTGACCAATACATCTCCATGCATTGCACAGAAAGGTAAAAGTAATCCCTGTGCCCACATTTAAACATAGTGACTCCACTTCAGCTTATTGACAGTCATGTGGCTCAGATTCTAACCTAAAATTGGTTGGTCCTGTCCTTTCACTATCCTAGAAAGCTTTTCTGCTCTGCGTGCCTGGTCTCATGTGAAAATCAAGGCCCTCAGAACAGGGGTTCAATGATAAGAAATTCCCAAAGGTTTCCAGCAATGCAAGGAAAGGAGAGATTTGCAACCAGGCGTAAGTTGCAAACTCATATCATAGACATCATAAGAACTGTGATGCTCCTCTCCCTAGTGCCGGGCTGCAGGAAAGGGTGAGGCTCGGCTGCAGCTTTCCCTGAGAATAGAAACCGGCAGGAAGGAAATGAGGAGTGAATGTTTCCTCAGGATCAATACGTGGAGATTCCCTGCCTGGGAAAGGGAGGGGATGGAGCAGATCAGGAGCTGAAATCACAGCATCCTTGAGGGACAGGTCTGTCCAGGTCTACACCGACACCAGCGGCTGTTTTCTTCCCATCTCACCAGGCAGTGCTACCTATTTCAGAGCCTTTGCATCTCTAACAGCAAGTACAAGAAGCAAGACCCTGCTCACTGCAGTTAATTTTAGTTAATTACCCCATAGAAAGCAGCTGGGCAGATGCTTTGCACGCTGCTATGAGGAATCAGCACAGGACCTGTTATCCAAGCACTGGTGTCCCAGGCAAAAAAGGGATAAAGAGCAAAGCTATAGTTTTCCTTTTGCCATTTCCTCTCCATGGTCTGAGGCTGGAGCCTGGGCCCTGCTTTTTGCATGGGTCCAGATATTTCTGCTTTTAGACCATGCTGTAGCAGCACAGGTCTATATCTGCTTCTTTATGCTCCCCTGGTCCCAGCCCCTGAACCCACCCTCCAATCAAGGTAAAACCGCACAGCGAAGTGGGTGCTTATTGCAAGGCAGCAGGATACCACTCAAATTTAGCACACTTCTTGAAGGTCTCAGTGCTGCAGCATAAAAAGAGGCAATTGGCACAACTGCAGGGAAACTGAGGCAGAGGGAAGCTGCAGAGCTGAGACAGCAGCCATAGCCAGAAATGAAATCCAGGGTATTCCCATGGCTGCAGAGTGCCATGTGCCTATTTATATCCCTGGTGTCAGTATTCACCCGTTTCCTTAGACCATAACCTCATTACTGATCACTGCTAATATAAACATGCTAAGGCTGCACTTGAGTATCAGGAGCTTCCTTGCTCCCAGGATCCACAGTTCTTGAGCAGTTCCCCACTCTGTGGGATGAGGAGAAGGCACTGGATTTCAAGCCATTTCAGAGGACCTGGCAGGTTCATCTTTTTGATTGCATTATCTAGGCCACTCCATGGGAAACATCCAAAGACTAAAGTTCAAGGGACAAAACCCAGATCAGGGCAGAACTGGACTGTGGACGTTCTGGCTTGGGGTGGGTGACAGAAAGCCCCGTTCTCTTTACATTTATAAAAGGTGTGAGGTAGAACCGTCTCTTTTGATAACCAATATTACAGCTTTCAAACCCATTTGATCATCAGAGATGACCACTAGAAAACTCATGAAAGCATGTCTTATACTTTGCCTTTTTCCCTAGGCTATTTGCCGCGGAGTAGGACTACCAAGGATGTTTGTAGAGAAGAGAACCTTCCTCCTACTTCTGCCTGTTGCTTCTTGTCTGGCTGGTGGGGAAAGGATACAACTCACCCACACTTTGTCTTCTGGGTGATCCCAGATTTTAGCTGCTGTTTTCCATTCAATGTGCTACATGAGCCGCTGGATCCCTGCGATCCCCAAGGAGAATAGGTGACATCAGCTTGCTTAATACCATTGCTTCCTAATTTGTGCCTCTCTTGCTGTCTGAAATGATCTGCTTAAAATCTAGAAGCTTGTGCTCCTGGCATCTCACAGAGGAATAGTCCTGACCATATATAAGCAAAATCATACATAGATAAGAATAAATTGCGGAGGAAATAATATAGGGAGAGGAACAGCAGGGAAAAGAGAAGGGCAAAGGGCTGGGACAACGTACAGATGAAAGATACTGGGAGGAACCTATAACAGTGGAGATGGGAGTTAAAAACAGCTGAACATTGGTTCTTTGTATGATGCATTTTAGCGTTTAACAGCGTATAGGAGAATGCCCAGTATTAAGCATTTGGAACTTCCTATATTTCGGTTTGAGCCCATTGCCCCTGATCCTGTTGCTGGGCACCACTGAAAAGAGTCTGGCTTCAGCCTCTTGGCACTTGCTTTAAGGCTGGTTTTAAAACACAGCTATAGGAAAATGCAGCACTGACAAGCAGGAGTATTCATTTTTGAAGCTAAAAAATGTCTAAATCTGCATATGTCCTTATGTCACCTGTACCTTGTGTACTGAGTGCTGTCCAGGTGCATTGGTCCAGCATTTGTTCCTTGCCTCCTCTCAGCTGGCAAGGGGTGTTGAGCACATCAGAGGACAAGGCGCAGGCATTTTCACTTCAAATACTACCAGATACTGGGGGTCAAGGGGCTGAAGACGAAAGGAGGAACCAGTGCCTGCTAAGGAGCCCCCTTGACCCAGAGCACCCTGTCCCTTGCAAGAGCAATGGGTTGAGGTTTGGCTCCTAGATCTTAGCAGCAACTAGCAAGGGCAGGAGGTCATTCCTGCCTCTCACACAGCCATCCCTGCTGTACCATGTGCCAAATCCAGCTATCAGGGATCCTCTCCAGAAGGATCCTTGAGAACAAAGATTTGCACCCTTTAAAGTACCAATTTACACAGGAGGAACATGGACTCCATCCCAGAAGCCATATGGAGTCTGGGTTCTTCCTTCCAGCTGCGTAGTTCAGTTTGTCCCAAACCCACAGGAACCTCCCCTGGATATGGAAACATATATCCCAAACAACGCACTTCCAAGAACTTTCTTTTTTTGGGTAGGTAAGTGGCTATTTTCTTCCCCCCCCCCCCTTCTTTTTTCCAAGTTAAAAAGAGAGCACTCATACCTGTGATTTTGATGCCTTGCTGAGACTATGGAGAATTTTCTATGACTTTGAAAAACTGGGAGAAATTCTGGCACAATTCCCTGTCTTTTGCCTGCTCATCCCTTTAGGCTACCGCATCTGCTGCAACGAATGGTTTCTTTTGGCTGGGCTGGAATATTTTCCTCGGCTTCCCTAACTTTGGCGATAAGCTGCTCTCTTGAGTGTAGGGATGGAGGCAGTTTTCCAAGGATATTTTGTGTTGAGCTGAGCCCCTCTGCAGGCACCAAGAGGAGGAATGCACTTTCAGGAGTCCATTACCCTCCAAGGGCTCCCACTGTGCTGCTTATGGATGGAGACAGGGAAAGGCTTGGTGTGTGCCTGGCAGAAATCGTCTATTGAATCTTTTCCCTTTTTCCAAAGATAAATAAATAAGGAATAAGCGTTTGGTTGAAATGGCTGTTGTGGCAAGAAATGTTTGTTTGAACAAAAAATGTTCCTGTTATTGTAATAATCCCCCAATTATTGGGTTTTAGTTACTTACAAAACCTCCGTGTTATTTGTTTCATGCGAGCTCAGAAATGTGAAGGTTTTTCATCTCTCTTCACTCTAATAAATGAGTGTCAACTTTTGCAGTCAGAAATATCTGTCACAAGGAAGGAGTCATTTCCGAAAAGGCTCTCTGAGGTAGCCAGCAAGTGGACAGCTTGATGTGAAAAAGCTGCCCCTGAGGGCTATCCTCGTCCTCTTCAAAGAGGCCAAGAAAGGATTTCTTCTAGACTCTCAAATAAGGTTTTGCTTCAGGTCAGAATCCTCTCATTCAACTGCAAAACCCTTAAATCTCTCAATAACTGAGAAACCTCCAAAAAGTGGCCATGTATGTTCTTTTTGGTTGAACTCCCAGCTTGTACACACAGAAGTCAATTCTGAGTCTCCTTCCATCCCTGGAAGAGGACAGCCTTATCAATCATGACACTCTTTTCATCACCCTCTCCTACTGGCTTCTGCTCTGATGGGAGCTGCATAGAGCAAGGACTTGTTCTGTTATGGTTTGTGCAGAACTGTGCACACTAAAGTCCCTGCAGAGATGACAGAAATCACAGATTTTTGCTGAAAATAATCTTACGGGGTTTAATGTAGGTATAGGAAATCCTTCCTTTCTTCCAAGCGAAAATCTCCATCTGTTTAGCTAAAATGTCCTCTTCCTTCACTCATGACTTGTTTTCTCCCCATGATGGAGTTGCAATGCTCAGGTCCATGTCTGCTGAGCTGGGGTCCAGCTGGGTAATCCTGTGAAACGTTTCTAGAATGACTGATCTTCTCTTAGAGAGGGATGGGGTGGGAAAACCAGTAACTAAACACAAACCACAACCTCTCTGCTGTTCACCAGCTGGAGAACTTCAGCCAGGTCCAAAGACAAAGTATTGCACCTGCCTCCAGCAGGCCTCTGTAACCCATCATAAGCATCCAAAGACTGAGAAGCTTCCAGGTGCTATGGAAAGGACACAGGAATATAGAAATCCTTCTTGTGATAGTTTTCTGCATGGCACATGAGTTCAGAGACCATCAATGTTGAACTGTTCTAATTTCAGCCAAGGGTCACTGCTAACTTGCCATAAGAGGCTGCTTATCTGTATGTTGGCTGGCTAGAAGTTAGAAAGCTTATTCTCTGCTCCAGTGTTGCACAAAAATCAGATGCATGGACATCTTAAAAGATCAGTGATTTAAAAGATCTGTGAGTAAAATCCATGGAGGAATTTTTCTTAATGTGTTTTAAACTAAAATATTCCCTGGCTTGGTCTGGAAGTCCCTGAGATTCAGATCAGAGTCTGCCACAGGAGATGCCATTGCACGTTAAACTGATTTATCTCTGGAGAACATGTCCTGGCTATTGTTGGAGACAGAGGACAAGTGAGATGGACCTTTGGAGGTTTGTCCAATACCAACTTATGGTGTTGGAACCATGAAACTAGTCCCATCCTGAAGGCTTGAAAGGCAGGTAATTTCTGGGAGAAGGCTGATCACAGGATCCTGATTCTTACAGAATCATGGAATCATTTAGATTGGAAAAGACCTTTAAGATCAGTGAGTCCAACCATTAACCCAGCACTGCCAAGCGCACCACTAAACCATGTCTCTCAATGCCACATCTACGCATCTTTAAACACCCCCAAGGGACAGTGACTCCACCACTGCCATTGTTCCAGTGCTTGAAAACCTTTTTGGCAAAGATGTTTTTCTTCATATCCAGTCTAAACTTCCCCTGGCACAACTTGAGACCATTTCCTAGTGTCAGTGGGCCAGGTTTCCAGATGGGCCAGATCACTTTTCACTCCTCCATGTTCAGCTCCACCAGCATCCCAAAGAGCATTTGAAGAAAATTTCAGTATTAATCCTGCTTAAACTCAATGAGGCATTAGAAAGGAAGCCCATATATGTACATAGACAACAGCATCTGTTTCTCCTTTGTGCCTCCTCTCATGGGCAGGTTCTGGAAGCAATAGTAGGTAGATAGGCATATGGTGTTTGCCAAACCAATCAAAAGCCTGATACATCTGTGTCAAGGAGCCACAGGGTCAATCTGAGGCCTCTCTGCTTTAACAGTAGCAGAGAGGTTCCAGCAGCTCCCCAGCACCCACAGTTCATCCTGGTACTTAATTCACTAAGGACAAGCAAATTTCCCCAGCTCCTTACAGGAACTTGTTTGCACATTGCTGTAAAGGGCTGAGGAGGGAGTTCAACTTGCAACACACCGAGACCACAGCGCCTGCCCTTCTGCTCCTTCATGCAAAGAGATGGGTTACCAGCATGCCAGCAGGATTTAGGGAACTCAGGAGAGATCTTGTAGACCTTTGAGATACTTGTTCCAGGTCTCAAGGGTTGGTCCTAAGAGTGGGACAAAAGGGAAGTGCTAACAGATTTATTGGCATCTCCCCTTTAACTGCATGGAGAAACAAGAGACAGCAAAACCAAGATTAGTTGTTTCAAAAGAGCCTATATGGTATAATACATGATTTAGGAGCCTATATGACATTTTAATATCTATCCAGGAATGCAGAAACCTAAATTGTATCCACTTGCACTGAGGAAACTACATGGATTGCAACTGAAGACTTCACTTCAAATGACTTGCCCAAGTTCACATGATCAATGCAGTGCAATTACATCCAGGGCTAGAGCCACAGAATAATGTAGGTTGAAAGGAACTGCAAAAGATCCCTAGTCCACTTCTCTCCTCATCCTGTGTCCTTGTGCAAGTAATCCCCAAGAGCAAACCATGGTCTGGTGGTCATCATGTGGTGGAGAAAGACCCACAGCAACAATAGATATCTGCTTGTCAAGAGGCAGAATATCATCAGAGATATTCTGAAACAAGTTATTCATGCTCTCCTTCTTGAGGTTTCTGCAGAAGTCCTCTGTGTATCATACTTTTTACATGCCTGGGAAACGTTGAATCAATGCCTTAATTAAAGACATTACATGCCATTGATACTTCTGTGATAAAGGCCATAGCAACTACAGCTTTGGAGGTATCCAGTATCTCCACATCAGTTCTTTCTCTGTGATAAATGCAGCTCTGTTGCTCATCTGATCTAGGATCCCGTGAAGATGGATATGACCCTTGCCCTGAAGTGTTCAAGGTGCACTGACAAATGTCAAACCGTGTCCCTTCCACCACATGCCTTGGGGAGACTGAATCACAGGCCAGTGGATCTCATCTGACATTTACAAAAGTGCTGGCCCCTTCATCTACGCTAGTGGAGACCTGCAAAGAGCATGGGGTCATCACAGGTCTCTTGCTTCTCCATGGTTTCGTGTAATTCTTCTGCTCACCTTCAGGCCAAGTCCCCCCATTTCCAGTGTATGCCTGGTTAGTAGGATGTCAAAGATGTAGCTCACTTCTTTAAGGCTGACTGCAATAAAACAACAGCAGAGTCAAGGTGGCTGAAGCTCAAGCTGCAACTTGGAGTTAAACAAGGAGGGAAGAGTGATTTTTACTCCATTCCCTTTTCTCTTGAGCTTTTCAGGCACAGCCATCTAGGAAAGGAACAGGAGCTGCTTCATCTTCCCTCTGCATGGACCCCAAAGCCACCTTGGAGTGTCACAAGAAAAGTGGGGTGGTGGTGACCAGCACAGAACACTGGCATTTGTATATCTCTGGCAGAGATACCTACATTCCTGGGGTGTTGCGTTTCTGAGTGGACAGCAGGGCACTTTCATGTAAAAAAAGCACATATCTGTGGTCTTCATTGCAGTGTGCACTACACAAGAACCACTCAAATCAGTCCAATAATGATGGTTGGGGCTTTCTTGCTGTTCCCTGAACAAAAAGTTCACTCAAAATCCTCTCTCCCTGTGTGTTGCTCATTCTCTGTCTCTCTCTGTTTCTCCCTCCAATTTTGATTGCTTCCTTTACACATCCATTTCATGACAAGCTTGTTTGTTGCTTTTGGCTACTGGGCCAGTATATATAGGGGATTACAATGGAGTCTCTGTTCCCGCAGTGGTTGTTAGGTTGCCTTAAACAAGTGCCAACTGCAGTCTGAATCTGTTCATCTCTCTTTTCTTTTTTTTTTAATACAGAAATATATTTTAAGAAAATAATTGTTCCTGAGATTTATTTGACAGTCAAGATTTCCTAACACTGAACAAGTCTGTAGCTTTTGGTTGAAAGTCTTTCTTATACACATATGAACATGACTGATTGAAAGAAACCAGTTCCAGACACCCACCATGGAGAAAATTCCCACTGGAAACCACAGTGGAGCCTCACGAAACCTGTCCCTGGAAGCTGGATATGTCTCTTGCCATGAAACTGAGAAGGCTTCACAACCTGGGGGAATCTCATTTGCCTTAAAAAATTCCTGTTTGATTCCCCTAAATGCTTTCATCTATCCCATCCAGGAACCACTGGTGCTGACATTAGCAACAGATGTCTCCTGTGGACTTCCCAGATCATTTTGCTCTAGATCGCTCTATTTTTAAAGTGAGTTGAACCAAATGTGGAGGCTTCTCTTTGAGAAACAGTTTAGTTTTTATTGTGAACTTGTATTTTCCCCCAGTCACTACTACCATTAGATTTCACCAACAGGAATCAGCCTGGTGTCCTAGAGTTTTACAGCATCCATCAGTGAATTACTCCCTATAAATAATGCAGAACTGGAGAGGCTGTGTGAGACATCTGCCTGATGTTTCTTCTTGGCTTGTCCTCAGGCTGTGATCAGCTGATGGAAAAAGCTCTGTCTAAATATGGCTTTCACAGTGCAGATGTAGGTAGAAACCTATATACAAGATCACTTTTCCTGTTTTAGGAGGTGAGTGTTCCAGATCCCACCCACCTGCATAAGCAGAACCTGCATTATCCCTGAGGCTCAAATCTGTAGATTATTATTATTACATTAAACACTTTTCATCCTCAGCTTTGGAAATTTCCCATTGATCTGCATATCAAAGACTGGAGGAAATACCTTAATAACTGACATACACACACAGAAACCCACTCGTCTGGGCTGGTCCTGGTGTCTCAGCTCTCTGGGGCAGCTGGGGACAGCCCCTTACACCCCTTGTAGGTACATTACCCACACTTGGAGGCTTAGTTTCAGGGGGTGTCTCTTGGAGATGCAGCATCCCCACAGTGCAGCCCTGCTGAGGCTGCCCAGGACCACAACCCAGCCAGTCTCCTTCTGGGAAATGGAAAACTCCCTTCATCAGCACGGAGATTTGGGAAGAGCAAAGCTGTGAAAAAGTGATGTTTGATGGCTGCTGGAAAGAAAGCATGAAGGAAACAAGTGAAAATGTCAAACGCATTGTTTTCCCAAAAGCAGAAACACTGAACTATTATATTCTAAATTGGTCAATGACCCTTGTTTGGGAATAATGGTTCACAGGAATCTGGTTTTTATTTTTGTTTCTTAAAATGATAAAAAAGGTAAATAACCTGAAAACAGTTTGTTGCCAAATAAAGGGAACATTTTGGTTTGAATTAAATTGAATGTTGCAAATTCACTTTAGATAAAAATGCCATTAAAATATTTCAGGCTCAGTTCGACTCCAATTGATTTTTCTCTTTTCTTTTTCCTTTCTATCGTCCCCATTTTCAGGTTCACTTAGTTCAGCCAGGACACCCCGATGCGAATCTCAAGAGGAACAGTTTAGTCTTTTCTTTCTCCCTGTAGCTGTTCAGGGCTGCTGAACTGTTTGGTTCAGGCTGCTGAATGCAAAAGTGAGGAAAAGGTAGTCTCAGTGGAAAGAGCTCCCATGTAGCTTTAAGAAAATCCTTAGAGTCGTGTTTTTGCCTTCCAAAACCATAACCAAATGAAAACTAAGATGTCCTGGCAGCCTTCTGCATAGGCCAGCATCAATAGAGGCTTTTCCTACTGAGGACCTAAAAGAAATACCCATCTCCCTGGTTCTCTACTATCCATGTTGCCTGGATGTGAATTGTCTCCTGATGTCCAATACCTCTCCGAATTCTGGGGCAAAATGATTATTTTACCCTGAGTCAAACCCCAGATGATGTTCGAGGTATAGCAAACTCCAGACATCGCCCAACAGGCAGTGAGGATTAGACCTGGAAAAGTCTAGCTTCCTCCAGAGCCTTGCAAGACCATCCTGGCAGGTCTTTTGCATTCAAACCTTCTTACCCTGATAGCTCATACCATGCCCCAGGACATGCAGAACACACTCTTGGCATCATGCTGTAAGAAACATCACTCCAGCAGGCCGCAACACAGCTTTTTTGCACTTTGACTTGAAACCTCCTCCCTCACATGCACACAAAAATGATAATAGCTGTATTTCAGGGCTACAAGTGGCTTGGAGGAGATTCAGTTCTCTGGACATCCCCAGCCTACTCTGATGGAGCCAGTCCAGCATACACCTTTGTGCTGGGGCAGATGCCCTTGGCAAGTTTAATGAAGTCTTTCCTCACCAAAGTGGGACTCAACACCCCAGATGAGCCAGGAACTTCTGCTAAACACCCCTAGCAGTAGGACCAGCTCTTGCCATCCTTTATAGGGATGCCCAGATGTTGTTGGTGCAGTGCCGGACACAAGTGCGGTCTCCTGGCTCAGATTAAACAAAGGTGTCACCAAACAGCAGGGAAAATGCTATGGGATAATAGACTACATTTTCTCACAGTGTACGGAAGAACGTGTTCATGGTAGACCTGAAAAACTTATGGCATGAACTTGAATTGTACGCCTACTTGTGCAATAACCACTGTGATTAATTTAAACTGAAAGAGGGTAGATGTAGATTAGACATTAGGAAGAAATTCTTCCCTGTGAGGGTGCCCAAAGAAG
Organism: Psittacus erithacus; assembly: GCA_009867235.2. Taxonomy (NCBI): domain Eukaryota; kingdom Metazoa; phylum Chordata; class Aves; order Psittaciformes; family Psittacidae; genus Psittacus; species Psittacus erithacus. Next base: position 45,189 of record WYDI02004170.1, on the reverse strand, counting down.
CTGTGGCTGCCCCATCCCTGGCAGTGTTGGAGGCCAGGTTGGACACAGGGGCTTGGAGCAAGCTGCTCTAGTGGAGGGTGTCCCTGCCTGTGGCAGGGGTTGGAGCTGGATGAGCTTTAAGGCCCCTTCCAACCCAAGCCATTCCATGATTCTATGATGCTGTAAGAGGACTAAAGGGGGTATATGCCAGGGGATGCAAGCCAGCACAGAGGCAAGTGGGCAGGAAGAGGGGGAAGCAACAAGAGCAGGAGATGGCAGATTGCAAGGGGGGAACGGGAGAGCTGCCCAGCTCCACCAGCCATGGTGCTTGTTTGCCTGATAAATTCAACCCCAAGCAGAAAAGAAAGAAATGATGAAATGAAGAAAAGTAGCGCCAGTTGCGAGGCGAGAGCCCTGGGCAGACGCATTGTTTTACGGTCCAGACTGCATGACTGATTGGATTTCCCAACAATATTTCTCAATGCCTAAGTGTGAGAGGCCCCTGGGAACAATAACTTTCCTGCAGCTCAGAAGCTGAGTGATGAAGCCGTGGGTTAATAGCAATTAGTCTCCACACTGGCGGCTCCCTCTGCCACCTCCAGTTCTTTTTAATTTGTTGCTGGTCCCACAGCAGTGTAAATAATCCTTTGTTTTAAATCCACTGTAAATCTGCTGGTGAAATAACTGTGGCTTGAGTTACGCAGCGCGGATCCTTGATGAATGCACTTGGGCAGGCTGGAGGGACTGGTTTACCTGTGCTCTCCTACAGAGATTCATGGCTGGCCGTTGAGCAGGTAATTTTATGGACTTCTGTTTTCAGTCACCATACAGGTTTTACTGTCGAAGAGGTCAAGCGAGGAACAGCCACAGCACTTAATCCAGGCACAACGGAAAACACAATTATCAAATGCATAATAAAAGAAAATAAATGAGCTCTCCAACCTCCAGCTCGGGAGCATCGTAACTTTGGAGCAACTCTCCCTGCATGATGAAGTGGAGCAGGGAGAATCAGAATGGCAAATTTAAGGGATTGCTGAACAACCATGTTAACTTTTCACTGGCCAGAGGACCCATCTGAGATCGTGGACACAAACACAACATCCTTCATCCAAGGACTTCATAGACTAATGACCCCTGCCTTTGCTGGGAAGCACAGACAGATAACAGCAAGTTGGTAACATCAGACCCTCTTCTCCAGATAAGCATCAGTTTTGTTGGGTTTTCTCCTATTTTTTTTTGGTGATAGTGGGAGAAATTTTGCTGGTGACGTCTCATCCATTATCTGTGGCCTGTGAACCATGCTATCACTACAAGAAATGCATGAATTTCAGATGAGGACTGAGAAGCAGGAAAGCTGGGACCTAGCTAGACCTCCTCAGGGGTTGGAAAGAGAGTGATACTTTGGAGCAGAAAAGCTTAAGAATCAACATGGATGTTACACTTGGCACTAAAACAGAGTCTAAACTGGCTGACACTAATAACAGTGAGCTACCATGCACATGTGAATGCATTTGGCACTTGATATCAAAGCACAAGCCTGGCTCTGTCACTTTATGGTATCCCTGTTTGTTATGGGAGAGCTGGGTGTCCTTTTGAGTAAATTAGTGGAAAAAGGGGCCATACCTTTAAGTACCAATTCACCTTCCCTAGCCAACACCAAATCCTGCTTAGGGCATAAAGAGACATAGAATGGTTTGGGTTGGAAGGGACCTTAAGCTTGTCCAGCTCCAACCCCTGCCATGGGCAGAGACACCTTCCACTAGAGCAGCTTGCTCCAAGCCCCTGTGTCCAACCTGGCCTCCAACACTGCCAGGGATGGGGCAGCCACAGCTTCTCTGCGCACCCTGTGCCAGTGCCTCAGCACCCTCACAGGGAAGAACTTCTGCCTAATACCTAATTTAAATCTACACAATTCTCTGCATGCCACCAACTCAAAAACCCCTCTTGGAATGAGTCACGTAGTTCCATCAGGAAACATGGAAGTGAGGGAACTTTCTTGTCTCTTCTTTCATGGAGATCTTGGCCCATAAAGAGAGCTGTTGTGAGGAACTGGAGAGATCCCTAGAAGCTGCCTACACCAAAAGGCCATGGATGAACACTGAACAAGAAAATTCTGTTGAACCCCATGGTTTTGATCAAGGCTTTTCATAGTCTCACCAAGACCATTCTGTGAGGCTCATCAGGCACCTACAGACCACCAGCACCAAGCTACATGGAATGCAAAGGTGTTGGAATGACGCCTTTGCACCAGGCAAAGTGAGGCACCCCCTCTTGTGCATACTACGGTATCGCCTTGTAGCATAGTAGAGATGAGTCTCAGCCATCTTTGTCAAGGTTTAAAGGAATTAATATCAAAACCCACTGAATGAGGATGGGTGCCCAAGTTCTTCCTGGCTTTCTTGTTGGTTTGATGATGGACAGTTTGAGATGGTGAATATGAATACTGTAATCCTGAATGGAGGACCTCACAAAGGTTTCTGCCTACACACACAAGATGAACTAAATTCCTGGAAGACTGAGAAGTGTGACTGGAGTATAAAGATCTACTTGCAGAGATGTGCACTGGACCATACATGTCTTCTGCCAGAAGTGGCTTTCATAGTATCAAAGACTTCCAGGACAGAAGAGCAGAAAGCATCTTCAAGCCCCTGCAAGACATAAGCTGTTTGTTTGACATTGTCTCTCCTTTGCTTAGACGTGTTTGGTTGTTGGGTTTTTCCTTCCTTTTTTCTATTAAAAACCCCAACAAGTCAGACAAAAACCCCCATATTTGAGAACCTTTTGGCTTTTCCCATGTTCTTTCTTTTACTTTCTGGGCAACCTTTACTGTAGACTACATCTGTGAAAAGGGTGCTGTGATTAATGAGAGTGATAAAGGGCTTGCTTTTTCTCACCTTTCCCGAGGAAGAAGGTGATTAATTGGAGCAAGATAGAGGTCCTCCTTGGATTTGATTAATACACACTCTTTCTCAGCTTGTGTTGAGACCCACCTCAGGTGTTCAAACCACCTTTGTCATGATGACAGTGCAATAAAAACCAACTGAGCCCCTCGGCTGTGTCACTGTGTCTGCTGTGTGAATTAATCTGCTCTCATGGGGTCAGTCAGGATCTCAGAAAACCAAATCCTCAAGGCCCTCATACACTCTCAGACACCTGAGCTGTTTCTTCAGCTTTTGCATCCATTTGCTGTTGACTTCTGATGGATGATGCTTCAGGAGGCGGGTGGGTGAGCAGCTGAGGGGTTGGGAAAGCAGCAGTATGAATCATTTTACCCTCTGGTTTCAATATCATAAAGAAATGTGATCCTGCATTCAGCCACTGTGGCATAAATCTGCTCTGTGTCCTCTGGATGCGGTAGCCGTTGTGAGAGAAATGGGTGGTTGTCTCTGCATCCTTCCTCAGGGTCCTCATTCCACATTAAATCCATAATCTTGAACTGGCCCTAACAGAAGTCCTCAAGCAAACAAGCTTTTTGTGAGAGAAAAACCCCAGCTGCTTGTGCTTGTTACAGTGCTCGAGTTTCCCCTTTTCTCTTTGCTTTTAAAATGGGTTTGTATTCCAGTATAATCCCGGACTCCTTTCCATCCTAATTAGATAATTAAATGTTCCTGAGTGAAATGCCTCTTACAGATCCCACCATGGCGAGGCAGTGTGTGGAGAAGCAGGGGTGATCCATCCCGATGGGCTCTGTGCCTGAGGGACTGGACTTCCAGAAATAGCAAGTTGTAGTGAGGAGCAGAAACTGTGACCTGGGCAGAGATACATGGAGAGAAGACAGAGATCAGTGCCACCAATCCTGGCAGGGTCTAAACCCTGCTGCAGAATATTTTAGGCTATTTGGGAGAGTTCTTTTATACCTTAGCCTAGGCTCCAGTGGACTTTCTGATTTACTTGCTCATTTACTGCAAGGCCAGCTTGGAAATCTAGAAAGGATGCTTCTGAAAATGACTTCTTCTGAGCCCTCTGGTGGATTGAAACCCCAGCCTTGGGGAGGGCCAACACTGAAGGCATCATACTATTTTTGTTCTAAAACCAGAGCAAAGAAATTACACTTCTGGAGTCTAAATTCCTGCACGACACAGGCCAGAGAACGTCATCTGGTAATTTCTGTGGTTGAACCTTGTCCTTGGGCAACTGTCCGTTTTCAAAGCATGGGACTTTCTGAGCACTTTTCCTTCTGGTCTGACATTTTACTTGCTTTGCGGAGGGCCAAAAATGGCTGGGTTTGTGTTTGGCCATGTGACACATTGGAGGAAACTTGATTCCATTGACTTCTGCGGTTAGTTTATTTAGAAGAAATCTACTCACCCTTTTTTGAGTCATCGTTTTGACAAATATTTGACCTCTGAAGCACTTCATCATCCGGACGTGACCTGTGAGTAACTGATTTTTACAGTTAACTGGAAGTTCTAAATAAATAAGAAATCAGTTTTGGACCTACTGAGACAGACCATATTTCAAAATATTTGGTAAACCAAAATTGAAAGAGCATTTTATTTCACATCTCATGGACTCCTGAATTTTGGAATTCAGATGAGTTTGAAATTTTCATTCAGAATAGGAAGAAAATGAAAAATCAAGTGGAACGATGAGGAAAAAAATGCAATACCTTGTTATGAATTTTGAAATGAAAAGTTCTGATTCTTTCAAATGATTTTTTAATGTTATCTGTCTGGGACACTGGAACCCTTCCATGTATCTCTCACTGTTGCTAAAACTGTACGAAGACCTCAGATTGCTTCTGACAACAGTTTCAGCCAAAAATGCCTGTGCCTGGCAGCTGCCACAGGGAAAAGGCATTAAAATCTGAATCTCTTCTTGAGCAAAGAACGTCACCTGGCTTTCATTACTTTATTTCTGTGCCAGCCATGAAATGTGCCTCTTTCTGTGTGTGTTTATGCAATCCCAAAAGTGCAAGTCTAAAGGCTCTGGGCTTTATGCTACCAGGCCTGTTTGGAAAGAGAGATTAAATATTTCCAGCATTGTAGATCTTCCTGGCTGTATCTTCCTTTCCTTAGGAAAGTTTCACTTTCTCTTCCAATGGCCTGAGATTAGGAGAAAGACTTTACTGAGTTCCCCAGAGTTCATTTCCATCACTTTTTAGGACTAGAAGTGATATTGTCCAGTTGCAAAAGCGAAGGCAGTAATTCAAGCAAGCTCAATAGCCTGTAAAACTCCACTAGGAAGAGTGATCATTGCCAAATCCATGTTATGAAACACCAACCTTTGTCTACTAAAGATCTCCACGTTATACTTGAACAAAATCAAATGGCACTTTCTGGTGGAGCACCATGCTGACCTTTCCTGGAGAGGTGACCCTGGGCAGAGCTGCTGACATTTCCAAAGCACAAACCACCAGGAAGCCCATGGTGAGAGAAGGTAAAATAACGCTGATTGCTTCTGAAGGTCTCCCGAATCACCCGAGGCTCCTTCCTGCGACAGACGTCTTTGTCACCTGGCTGTGTTACAGTTATTTTGTCAGGTTTTTTTCCTTCCAGATCTACATAAAATAAAGAAACCTTGAAAAACAAAGGTTTGGGGAGGGGGTGGAATTGTGCCTTCCCGTCATCTCATTTCTCTTTATTCTTTAGCTCTCTTATTTTCTGCTGTTCCCTTAATATCAACCTCAAAGCCTGTAGTCTTTAATTTTGGGTGTTTCATAGGCAAAAGTGCCATCCACTAGAGTAAAGAAAACTTCCTAATGTGGCTCTCTTTAAACTTGTGGGACCTCATGCAAAATGTATGGACCTTTCCTATCCCTAAAATCCAAATAATAAAAAGCCCAGAAAGATACATTTCTCAACAACACCCAAACAAGATGGGTTTTGACCTGAGAGGAAACCATCTTAAAATGCTCACACCTTGCTTAACCTGACATGATCCCAGTTCAGGAAAACACTTGGAAAAAGCACTTATATATAGGCAATGTTAATTTCTGCTTACTGCCAGGGGCAATAGTGTTTCAGGACTGAGTCCCTGCATGTGCAGAGCCCTAACTGTAATGAAAGGTCTATTTCACCATGTCCCTTAGATGCAGATAAGAAGGTTAGCTCCTTCCTATGGCTTTTCTTTAGAAACATAATGTCTTCTATAGGTCTTCTCTATCTCACAATATTATTAACTTGACTGGGAATGGTTTGGCACAAGATTATGCTGTAGGTGGTTGGTTGCTGTTAGTAGGGATATAAATGGCATCACAAAGGACATGTAGGCTATGCCCAGAAAAACAGATGGGGTTTTGATTTCAAGAGTACTCAGGAAGATACTGACAGCTGGAAAAGTGGCTGTGATCATATCAACACTTTTCCTTCTATAAATGCATGGATTAGTGCAAACATATTTCCATGGAATTTGCTGTTGGTGACTATCCCTGGAACCTCTCCTCTGTTTAATCAAATGGAACTGGCCAGTGGATTCCCAGTTTAGCAGGGTGGCATGTAGACACTTTCATATACACGAAGATGTGTATATATACACTTTTCTGCTCTCAGTCACAGCCTGAATCTCCTTTTGCTGAGCTGAGGTTGTCAGACCTGTAATAGTAATTTTCTCTGTCTTTGTGTGTGTCTGGGGACTACTCCCATGTGGAATTACAGGTAGATAAGGAATCTCTGAAAGGCATTTTTTAGGAAACACTGCTCTCAGAGATATGATATTTTCATCTGAAAGCATCCTGAGAAGGGAGTAATGGTGAATTTGTCCCATATTATTGAACAGCTTCTTCCCACAGCTGGCCAGGACTTTTTGTCTCCCCTCTCCTTCTCTTTTCATGGTCCTTTCAGTCCCCATCAGTTTCTTGATACAATCACCAAATGACTTCAAACATTTATAGGCATTTTAATTAAAGAATACATTTGAAAAAGCAGATAGGATATTTCATGACCTGCGACTGAACAACTACTTCCATTTCTCTCCGGGTCATGTCTCATTCCTCCCCTTTCTTCTCTGGGCAGCAGCTTTGCAAGAAATCTCCTTTCCACCACCCCGACTGTCATTCAGAGAGCCTGGGAGGTGACAGCAGGAAAGTCCTTTCTGAAAAGCAGAGGGGAATGCTGAAGCAGCGGGGTTTGCATTCGCTCCTGGAGCTCAGCGCAGCTTGCCTGAAAGCAAAACAAGAGAGGAGCGCATAGAAAGGAGAGAGAGGAAGAAAAAATGCAGCTTCTGTCTCTGGTGCTGACTCTGCTCGTGCTCTCCCTGTGCAAGGAAAGCAGACGCAGCAAATATCCCTCCTAGCAACTCAGAGGAGGATTTTTACAAGCACTGTCTCTTTGCATGTGTTGCTTTTAGCTGCCCTTTCTAACCATGGGGTTCATGGATATCCTGCAAAGGGTGCTGGCATAGCCAAGCAAGCTGTGCACTGCGGGAGTTAAAGGAGGAGAGAGCAGTAAAAAGAAGCTAGGATGGAGAAAGCCACAGCGGGTATGAGCACAAGGACCCTTGTGTGAGTCAGTTTTCAGGACTTAGGGGAAGATTTCAGAGGTGCGTCCTTGTTGATGGCTGTTCTGCTGTCAGGGTCGTGTCAGTGAAGGATCATTTATCATAGAATCACAGGATGGTTTGGGTTGGAGGGACCTTAAAGCTCCTCCAGCTCCAACCCCTGCCACAGGCAGGGACACCTTCCACTAGAGCAGCTTGCTCCAAGCACCTGTGTCCAACCTGGCCTCCAACACTGCCAGGGATGGGGCAGTCACAGCTTCTCTGGGCACCCTGGGCCAGCGCCTCAGCACCCTCACAGTAAAGAACTTCCTCATACCCAACTTAAATATGTCCTGTTTCAGTTTAAACCCCTTGTTCAATCTCTGATAAAGAGTCCCTGGATTATATCCTAGGATATGCCAAAGTGAGCAGTTCAGAGCACAAGCTTCTGAGCTGCAGCAGCCAGGGACAAACACTTCTGGTTTGGGCTTCAGTCTCTGAGCATCTTGCTCTCTATTAAACGAGGAGGAGGGCAGCCCTCTGAGGGTATCATCCTGAGGACATCCTCTTGGAGGCATCAAGCTTTCTCCCAGCTGTTGAACTACATTTGGGACCTCACCTAGGAAGAGGTGAAAGGTGCCAGGCTGCCCTGCTGCTTAGGCAGAGGGAAACAGGTACAAAACTATAGGTCTGTCAACACGAAACTATTCCCAGGGCTGGGCCTTCCTGAGCTGCCTTGGAAATGAAAGGATGCACATGTTGAAACATGGGTCTCAGCCCTAGAGCCATAGCTGTGCCAAACCGGAGCCAGACACCACCATGGAGACGCAGCAGCTCCCTGGTGAAGCCCTGCTCTGTTTCTGCTGCCCCTCCTGACACCCTTCTGACTAGACCTGAGATGTTGAACCTGTGGCTCATGGGTAGAAACAGCTGCCAAAAAGGAAACAATATCAGCACAGTACAAAGCATGACATGTCTGGAGCCCTGCCTGATGCCAAGCTATTGAGTTTAATGCTTGCAGCAGGAAGCTGGCACCCCCAGAGAGCATCCACCTTTGGACTCACTAGGTCTGTGCTGGACAGGCTGATCCAGTGCTGGTCACAGCTCTGGTCACTTGGATGGATCATCCGACTTCAATGCACAAGCACCAGTCCTCAGTGCCCAAGGATGGACTTAGCTGGGACATGCTCTAGCATGGCACCATCTCATGCACAAGATAACAGAGAAGGATGCACAAGTCCTGCAGAGGGTCAGTGGACCTCACACTCAAAGGTCTGTGCCCTATACATGGACCACTCCCCTGATGCCCCACAGACCAGGATGCCAGCTGTGGTTTACAAGCTTTGCAAGTCTCTTTCTGCATGCGAGACCAAACTTCTTGATAGCAGAGGATCTCCTCTAGCACCCACGGCTGCAGTCAGACCTGACCTGATAAGTAGGGCAATCCCAAGCCTTGCCACTGGCATGGAGCATGATGACAGCCACTCTGCTCTCTGAAAGAGTTTGCAATTCCCCATACAAAGTGTCATTAGGCTCCAACCCAATAAAGCAGCAATTGCTATTTAGAAATGATTATTGAAAGCAGATTTATTAAGGATTAACAAGAGGAGTGTGGGAGTGATAAAAACACTTGCTAATCTTTGGGCTGGGCTGCTTTTGATGATCAGCTAGAATCTGAAATAGCAAAAAACCTTATCACATAAATCTGGTGCGAGGCTTAATACGGCAGTTATCATCTGTTTAAATATCAACTGATTATTAAAAACATACTCATTGAAAATTAACCATGTAATAGATGGTTATCAGTGGCGCTGCTTGTTTAAATAAATACACATGTTTTCACAAGCAATTGAGAGTCTATTTGAAACCATAGCTTGTTTTAGTATTATTTTTTGGGCAATGCTGCAGAGTGTATTTGTTTGCTCCCCATTCCTGACATAACAGGGATGTTTTTCATTCCTAAGCTGGGTATGCTTAGCCAGCACGTAATCACAAGAACAATAATAATAATGCTGCATTTTATTTTGATGGCACCCACCAGCCACAGCTCTCCGGCTGTTTCATAAACAAGAGGACTGATACCCAGAGAGCACTAAAACATCCACCAGAAAAAAAAGCCGAGCAGAGTTCAAAATCAAACGCAGCCCATGTAATCAAAGCAAAATAACAACGCGTGCTTGGGATGACAACTTTCCCAAGTCTCTTTTGAAAGCAAAACAAGACGAGAACCCTGTTTTGTGGTGATCCAGCCAAAAGGCAGTAGGAGATGGGAGAAATTCAGGCTGCACAGCAGGGAGTGTCTGCCAGGCTGGGTGGGCGCCAGCATGGGTGCAGTATGAGCTGGCTGGGCATGGTGGTCTCCTTGGGTCTTATCTTTATTTCACTGAGCAAAGATGAGGCTCTGAGATGAAATGCATTTGTTCAGGAAGCCAACAGCTTTTTAACTGGTATGTGATGATGAGGCCCTTAGTGACATGGGTTGGTGGTGGACTTGGCAGTCCTGGGGTAGTGATTGGACTTGATGAACTGAAAGGTCTTTTCCAACCTGGCTGATTCTATGATTCTATGATTTTTCATGCCTCCATCAATCCTGAGATTGGTGGGACCACTCTGGCACCTCCAAAGAAGAGGATCCTTAGTCACAAGGACATTTACATTTTCAAGTCGTTATGCAATTCACTGCTTGGCAAAAGAGCTGATATGACATTTCAAAGCTCCTACTGTGGACTTTTTCCATGGGAAAAGTCTGATTACTTGATTTGCTCCTAGAATCAGAGCAAGCTCTGGATCCATGCTGTTACTTCTCTTCTCACCCTGACTCCCCAGGTCCTTTCCTTTCCTCCTTTCTACCACCAACCAACTGATCTTAACTGTGGTTTCTAGGTGTTGAAAACAAGAAGTTATTACAGGTTTGTATTTGTTGAGTGCGTGGCATGCACAAAGCTGGTCTGATGCAGCTTAAAAGCAAAACTATTGTCAGATGTACAACAGTTCACAGAATAAATACTCCCTGCATGACAGATTTCTATGTGAATTGGTATAAAACACTACCTGGAAATATGTCCTCTGCTTACCTCAGAATGGTTTGTGTTGGAAGGGACCTTAAAGCTCCTCCAGTTCCGTTTGCCTGCCACAGGCAGGGACACCTTCCACTAGAGCAGCTTGCTCCAAGCCCCTGTGTCCAACCTGGCCTTGAACACCGCCAGGGATGGGGCAGCCACAGCTTCTCTGGGCCTCACCACTGTCACAGTAAAGGACTTCATAATGTATAACCAAAATATCCCCTCCTCTTCACCCATTTCTTTATTCATCTCAGACCCAATGTAACTAAAAGGCACTGCAGGGTTGTCTCTTTCTTCAGCAACTCCAGGGATTTAATTCAGTTGCTTAATCATAAGCATAAAGTATCATCAGATGTACCCTGAGGTGTCTGAGATGTCCTCATGAGCCTTAGCTTTATAACATTTAACATATGGAAGATGCATGCCCATTGGAGGGGCAAGTAAGTAGGATGACCCAGAGCCTCTCAAACGGCACTAGACGTATGTTTAGGGCACTGAAGTGAGTCGCAGGTGTTCACTGATCAGCTGTCCATAAAGGGAGCTTTGTGCATTTGCTCTCAGCAATGTCATGGTGCTGGATGACTAAACATGGAGCTGATTCTCTCTGGGGATCTCTGCAGTGGGTGAACTCTGGCTTGCATTTCAAAACCAGCCTGTGACGTTCTGCCTGCGCAGTGCAATGCAGTGACGATCAACATGTTGAGTGGCAAGCTCAAGGAGGCTTAGCTTGGAGACAGCCTGGGCACGAGCTTGTTCCGGACTTGTCCACGGGCACAAAAGACAAATGGAAAAGAAAGAAAGAAAGAGTTCCCAGGAAGCACTGAAACAGCTGCAGTCTTGCCCATTGAAAAGTGCAGGCAATTAGCAGCTTAGCATTGAATCCCAGGTTAATTGGCTTGCATTAGGTCGCTATTCCCTGTCCTCTTCACACAGGTCACCTTCTTGCTGTGCCAGAGGGTGGTGGGAGGGAAGAGCAATCAGCATCATGAATATTCACCATTAGAAAGGTCTTAGAGTGGCTGGGAGGGGAATTTAGTTGAGGGGCAGAGCCAGAGAGCAGCCATGAGATTGTGGGTCTGAGAGGCCAAGTAGCAAGGGAAGAGGAAGAGATAACGGTTGGGAATGGGCTTTGAGCAGGGTGTGATACAGGAGCTTGCAAACATTTCAAGTGTGTGAAATGCAGAGCAGGAAGAACAGCCCTGATAGCAGATGCTGCTGCTTGTGAATGTCCTCACCTCACATGGGTCCTTCCCTTCTGCCACAGAGGGATGCAGGAGGTCAGGTCCTGGTTGCCAACCAGCTAAGAATAGCAGGTGCCTGATAGCCCCTGTTGGACCTGAATTAGCAAACCACCTTCCTGCATGCACATCAGTGACTTTGGATTGCACACGGCTGCCAGTACTGTTGAGGACTGGAAAGTAAGGGATTTACAAGGTCATTTTAGACAGAGGGACTGGGAATAAAGTTGTGATAAAGTGGCATTTTAGACATCCCCATACAGTTGTCTGAACATTTGCCTGGGAATAAGTACATCAAACCAAGCAAATTAAGAAAACCTCTTTCTCAAAAGACCTCAGAATTGTCAGTCCCCTGGCAAGATGTGGCTCCACTTTTTGTTAATTGAAAGTCTAAAAATAACCTTATAAACTCTATATTTAGAAGAAAAGTTTCCTAGGACCTGGGTAAGATGCCATTTTGCATTTGAACATATTGTAAGGAAGTACTTAAAATACTTTACAGCCAGTTGGGGTTTTTTTCCAGCATTAAAAACAAACAGGCATTTTGACTGGGAAAAATGGGGACAATCTAAAATAGAACCATAGCAAAATATGGTGATATTAAAAGCAATGGGATGTTTTTTGGCAAAACCACTTTGACAAGATGTAGCTGATTTCACAGGACGGTTTGGTGATTTTCTGTCATATTTCACCCCTCTTCAAAAATAGTTTCATTTAAAAGATTTCACCATTTCACCAAGTCTGTATTAGTCTGGACCAGCATCCTAAATTTAGCTCATTAATGACAAATGCTGTAGTCTGCAACCTCAAAATACTTGGTTTAGGGAAGGTCATTGTATCAAAACTGGTCTGAAATGGAAATGTAAGTTGTCTGTCAGAGACATTGTCCTGACAATGCTATCTCCAAAGCAGTTCCCTTGCAGAAGAGAAGAGAGGTTCACTGATTATTCACAGAGGTTGTGTGAACTATGAATCAGGGCACTGCATTAAGGATCAGTTCCTCCAGCAGCTGGGATCATCACGATGCAGCCTGACCGGGAGAATTTCCCTATGAAAGGGTAAAAACCTGGGACCAGCCATTGTGCAAATGACTTCATCTTCTGCAGGGACCCCTCTTAGAGCACCTTTGGTCTGGCTGCATTTGCAGAAGGTCATGGTCTCTATCATGCAAGTACTGAAGTGCACTGGACAGTCCCCAGTGTCCAAGGAGGCAAAGCAATTTGCATCTGCAGAGTTGACCATTCATTTGGGAATATCTCCTTCATTAGCCCTTAGAATACAGTTACGTTCAGGATGCAATGGGAAGGATGATGGTAGGAGGAGGAAAGGGGCACTGCAGGCTGATGAATACAGTCCAATTTCTCTGAACCGGGGTGAGCTGTGATGATCTATTCAAGCTGGTGAGGTAGGCAGGGAGTTCTGGCCTGGGAAAGCCTGGGGCAACGAGTAAGTTTAAAATTCTGCAGGGTGGAGCTCAGAATTCTCTTTTCTATTATGCAAACCTTAAAATACGAAAGAGACTGATTCATTCTCCCCAGCCCTGAGGAAGACATTCCTCAGGTTAACGTTAGGTGTGTCTACTGGGAACGCGGTGTAACAGAGGTCAGGAGGCATGTGAGGGACGTGCACATGCATTCCCCCAGAAAGAAAGGCTCTCCAGGAGACCAGAGGACCACAGGGAGGTCCTAGCCAGGATCTTTTTGCCACCATCACAAAATCAATGGATGCTCCTATGTTGAAATGTTGACAGCCAAATTGGTGGAAGATGACGGGGAAAGGAGCACTGCTGTCCCACAAAGTGGTGCGCAGTGGGAAACATAAGCAGCAGTCAGATGCCAGGTCAGCCCCCACACAGGCTCTTTTTTCAAGTGCTGCAGTCATCAGCACTTGTGGTCATGAGCCAAGAACTGCCATTGACCTGTCCCTGTGGTTTATCCTGCCCCACTTGAAGCAGAAGGAGATCCCTGAAAAGGGAAAGAGGAAAGTGTTATTGTAACCAGCCCCAGTTCACACCCTGCTTTGAAGGGAAAACACATTGTCTGTTTCGCAGCCAAGTTACCTCCCTTCCTGGGACTGACTGTGTTGGCAACACAAGCAACAGCAACCAGAGACCATGAGCTTAAACAATTACCTCTGTGGGGCATGGAAGGACTTTACGGCTTATCATGAAGAGACACATTTCTTTTCCCTTGGGATTTCTACTCCTTCTCCCCTTTTTTGGGAAAAAAAAAGCATCTTTTAAGAACCCCAGGGTGGGCACAGCCGGTACACCACTGTGTCAGCTTCTTTTGCACACACACTCCAACCTGCTGCTTCCAGCTGCTCAAGAGAGCAGGTTGACCTGGAAGCTGGCCCAACATCAGGGCCATTCTCTCTCCTACCATCTGAAGTCTTATCCAGGATGGCAGCAGCAGGCAGGAGTATTGGTCTCCTAGAATTACACCATAGAGTGAAGAGATGATCTTGTATTGTTGCCCTGGTCCCCTGGAGAACAGAGCTTTGTTCCTGGCTCCGTTCTTGAATAAGTCATTTTGCCTTTCTTTCCATTTCTTTAAAGGTCAGGACAGTCTCCTTAACTACTGCACTGTAGTGACTGTGTGGAGCCCCTATCTCAGCCTCTTGATGCTATGGCAATATAAGTAAGACTAACACCTTTGGTTTCCTAAACCCTCCCATCGTTAGCTCTGACGCTGTCAAGCTGGTTGCCCTTCTGTCAAGGGGGGAATCACAGAGGAGAGTTTTTCAGTCATAATATTTGAGTCCCTAAAGCAATTATCAATTTACATGTGGAGCTCAGGGCACCAGAAGCATCATGGCAGACACTGAAAAAACTCATCAGACACTCAGCAAGTGTCTGGCTGTTTAGCAGTAAAAGTCATCTTCATACAGAGAGAGATTTCAGGCATGCAGTAACACAAAACCAATGCTAAAACTAGGTTAGAACTTCCATAAAAGTTCCATAGAAGTGGAAGAGAAATACAGCTTAAAGTTTGCTATGGAGTCCTGTGCATGGTGATGATGGATTATTATTTTGGGGGGGGGAGAGGTAGGGAAAGAAAAAGGATGCTGGAGCTACGCTTGACTGCCACTGGTCCCATATGTAGATATCTAATCTCCCCCTCTCTGCTCATGCTCATCTACAAAATGAAGGGCTGTCTCAGGCTAATGAACCATTTGCTTTGTGTGTCAGCTCTAGGCAAGAGGGAATGTCCCCCGACAGGCATTTTCCAGATCAAAGAGCAAATGTGGATCAGGTCTTTGCTATCATCACCAATTTCTATGTCATGGTACAAGTCAATAAGGCAACACCTTTGAAATTCTTCATTGTAGAAGATGTGTAGCAAGTTGTGGCAGATCTCAAGTGGAAAGCACCACAGCACTCACTCTAGAACAGCTCAGGTAAGGAGTCCAAGATCTTAATAGGGGTTAGAGCTAGAGCTCTGTGTGTGGCTGAAAACATCTTTTGCCCTGAACTAGTCACACTGTGCAAAACATCAGCCTCTTTTATAAGCAGCCATATACCTTTTCCTGTTTGTTTTGCAAGAGTTTGCCATGTTTGGGCTGCGTGAAGGTTTCCCAGTTATGTTCCCCAAAAAACAGCTCAGTTTAAGAATGAACAGCACCATCAGTCTGCAGGAAGATGCCTGGAGTCCATCAAGGCCCTTTTCCTCCCTGTGCTTCAATACAGGGAGCTGTTTTGGATTCTGGACACTCTGCCTTGAAAAGTGCTGTCCTGTCCCCGTCCCCCACACCCTCCTGTTTGAAATGACCCATTCCCATCTCTTCTTGGTTTCTGGCATCTCAAGTATGCCTGGCCCCTGGTGCTCTTCTCTGCCTTCCCATGGACAGCAAAGGATACAAAAGGCGTGATCTCAATGTTTCCCTTCGCGTTCAGGCTGATAGCGCAGAGATTAGAGGTGGAAAGAACACCTATGAGGTCACCTTTGCCATCCCCAGGGAGCAATGCGGGATTGTTCCTTTGCATTTTATTATCTGGTGCTCTGTCCAGCTCAGCAGTTAACATGACTCAAACCACAATCTTCCCAGAGCTTCCCTAGGGGAGGCGAGCCGCAACCTTGTGTTTCTTACTGTCAGGAAACATTTCCTGATATTCAGCCTAAATTTTCCTTTCCTTAAATTCATTCTGTTTACACCTATTCTCAGACAGACCTCACCCTGGACAATATCTCCTCAGAGTTCATACCCTATTGGACTTAATACTTCTGAATACGTTTGTGAGTCTGGTTTTGCTGCAGCTTTGATTCATGCTGAGTAGCCCCTATAGCAGTATCCAAGCTGCAGGCTCATCAATGCACCTCTCATTACAGTCCTGTGAGGAAAAATGTGTTTCCTTAAGGTCTCTACCCTCCAATGTAACTGAGTACCTGAAAGCCAAAGGCATTTTGGTGTCTATAAATGACCACTAATGGCTTAAGTATCGTGGTTTTGATGGAGAAGCTGGGCAAAAATTGTTTATGGATGAAACACTTGACTGAAACAGTCCCTATAATTGAAATCCCCCATTAAAAGTTCAAGCCTGTCTCACTAACGCAGATTGGTCTCTGTTTTTGCTGTGGATGTGGCTTACCCTCTTGGGTGTCTTCGTAGACATTGGAGATCCTCTTCCTGCCTCCCAACACTAACAGTGAAGAGAAAAGAGGACTCAAGGGCAAGCAGCTCATGTGTTCAACTGGTGACCAAATGAATGGCTCAGCTCTGATGACCTGCTATGTTGACGGAGCCCAGACATTAATTGCCCTGATGCTTTTTCCTAAATGCACAGCTCTGCATACGCTGTACTTCTAATAGGTGTTCTACCTTTGCCGCTTGTAAATAGCGAGTTATACAAGGGGCATACGAATTAGGTAGCTTTTGCTGAAATAAAAACTGAGAAGCAGGAAACAGAGAGAAGAACTCACTTCTAGAAGTTATCAGCTTTAGGGCTGAGCTACCTAAACTGAAAACCATTTAGAAATCCTTGGTCTCTGAAGGCAGGCAGGCAAAGTCAGCTTTAGCAGTAGCAAGTGGGACAGCAGGCAGTGGGACCAGGAACAATAGCAAATTATAGGGATGCTCTTGGTGTTAAGTGTTAAGTTGGTTCTTTGCTGAGAACTGCATATGGCAGTGGTGTGGCAACATCGTTCCATGTGCAGGAGCAAAAGATTCCCTGTGCCAGGGGGCACGCCAGATGTGATCCTTCAGAATGCTTCAATTAATGGGAGCATCATTTAGAGGCTGAAGTGACTCAGAGCTGGTTGGGCAGAGAACCTCTTTTCTTACTTCTTGGTTGCCCAACATGCAGTGCTGTGGGTGCTTGGTCTGCACATGGGGCTCCCACATACAGGGCAGTAATGATCAGTATTAGTGAGGAAGGAATTATTGCCTTGGGTTGACTCCAGAGGCAGAAATGATAATAATTCCTTGGTGGAAGCAAAGCCTGAGCAGCCCACAGCTCTGGTGATTCAGAGATGTTACCCAGGAAAGCCTTCGTGTATGCAGGCAGACCTTCTTCATTAGCTCCCTGGAAGTTGCTTCTAAGGAAACATGAAAGAGCAGTTATGTGTTTTTCTGTGGGTGGATAGTGGTTAGGATGCAGAAGTTGATGTTCCCATGAACATCTTCACGTTTCCGGCAATTAACCAGCCTTCCTTCACATCCTTGATTGCAAAGACAGCATGCCATGAAGGACTCTGGCTGGCACAGGCCAAGCATTCCATGGGCAAACAATGTCCAGCCAGGCTCTCCTGATTAGCTCTGATTACTCCAAGGATACTCATACAGTGCCACATTAGGAACAGTTGCTTTGTTGTTGGGGAAATGCATGGGCAGCAGTATTAACATGCTCACAGGGTAGAGGAGCTCATGGTGTTCAGCTTAATGGGCATGCAGGCAGCAGGGAATACAGACTTGCAGGAGACCTCAGTGCATCACTTAGAACATATCCCTGCTCAAGACAGGACCAGCTATGGCATTCTTATCCATACTGTCAGTAAAAGCCTCTAGAAACCCCCTTAGAGCAGCTCTTTGCTGTCCTACCTATTAGGGGAGCTTATTACTTGCCAGCTTAATTTAGCCTTGCTGCAATCAAAGTCCAGGTCTTCTTTCTGATACTTGTGGGTTTGGAAAACAGATGATTCCTTTCCCTTCTGTAACAGCATTTTATGAGACAGTTCCCATCATATTACCTCCACTGCCCATGTTTTCTTAAGGTTAAAAACCCTGTTCTTTTTGTCTGCCTCCACAGACCACGATTTTTCAGACCTCTGATTCTTCTTGCTTCCTTCTGACTGCTCTCCAGTTAGTCCATGGCTTTCTTATAGAGCAGCACCCAAACCTAAACACAGATATCATATCCAGTGCTTAACAGAACATGACTGTAGCATTACCTTATAGACTACCTCACTGTTTATAGACTGAGTGTGGGGTTTGCACTCTAACTTTACAGCACTGTTGTTTCAAGTTCAGCTTATGACCTTCCTCTATTCCCTTCTGCAGCACTGCTGCCAAGCCAGACCTCCCTCTCTTTCTGTACATGGAAAACTGATTATTCACATTCTTATCCCTATCCTATTTCACCTTTTATTTCCTCCCAGATTCTTGCTCGAGTTTGTCAAACTCATTTTGGATTCTAATCCTGATCTCCTATGTACTTGCACTCTAGCCTCGCTTGCTTTAGGTAAGTATAATCTCTGTGCTAACAACCATCATCCTGGTCATTAATGAAAGTATGGAATAGCCTCAGGCTTAGGAGAGACCTTTGGACAGTGCTGCTCAGCATGTGTTTCTGGCAGGACCATGACTTGCTGCTAAGTGCCTTCCAAGAACACTTAAATTGTTCTACTCAAAACCTGCTATCTCACAGCTAACGTCATTTGGGCCATTGTCTCCCCTTTGCTTACAGGAATGTTACGTGCAACACTGCAAAGCACAGTACTAAAGCAGAGGTGTGAGATTTCTTGTGTCCTGGGCCCATTGGTCTGTCAACAAGAGAAATGAGGTTGGACTGAGATTGCCCATTCTCAACAGATCTGTCTTGGCTTGTAGTCAGTGTCCTGTTGTCTTTTGTGCTCACAAACTGTTTGTTTCCTTGCCCCGTCCAAGAATTTTTCCACTAAATAGAGGTGATGGAGCCTTGACAACTGTTCATTGATACATGACGCGTAGCTTGGAGTCATCTTTGGCATTCCCAGCATGCTACCTGGGATGACAGAGAAAATGATGCAACTGCTAAGAAATTAGGGGAAGAAGCAGAAGAAACCGAGGTGGGGGGGGGGGGTCGGGAACCAGATGTGCCTTTTTTCTGTCTTTCTTTTGAATAGAGGTGAAAGGGGAGGGAGAAATTACTTCATAGATACCAAAATCAGTCTTCTTGAGCAGCTGAACAAACAGAAACTGGTTTTCTAAGGATTTGTGTCTCTTAGTTGATAAACTTTTTGATAGAGTTATTGTAAAATGCTCTGTTATTTGTGCATAGAACTGTCACGTTTCCTTCCTTTCTCTGCTCTAGTCTTCCTCCTGTAAAGTCTTTAGCTCATATGGGATGTCAAATGCAACAGCAGAGTTGGCCTGTTGACATCCATGGCAAACAAGTTTTTGATTGTAAGAACAAACTTGTCATTGCATGAACAAATAAGACGAGTTTATGACTGTATGAACTTCATTTCTGGCCATTCAATTCTGCAAAATTTGTAGGATATTAATTGTCGTTGGTATCTCATCCTGTGGATAGAGTGACGTTTATGTCCAGTGAGGATTTCTAATACAAACCAGTGTAACCAGAGACTGTAATTGCCCAAGCCTTGTTTTCATCAATTTCAACACTAGGATCAGGCCTCTCCTAACTTCCTTTACACTCTTCTGAGCACTGGCTGAGGTCTGTCAGCCCTTCACAGCAGCACTTGTGAAGTCTGCTGCTAAAGTCAGTCCGATTTATAAATGGAGTAAACTCACAAACTCACAGTTTCAATATAAGAGTCCTTTGCTCCTGGGTGAGTGCTCCACTGAGATGCCACAGAGCACAGCTCTTCATAGGACCAAGCCTTTGCTGATCTTGACGCTGTCTTTCCACCCCATGGCAGCAGTTCAAGGATACCCAGCAAAGCCAGGCATTCAAATGTGAAAATGATTAGAGTTCTGCGGTCAGCTTTGTGTTGTGATTGCCACGCACACCCTGAATACTCTGGGCTAATGTTTTCATTTAATCATGGCTTTCTTGGCTTTGAATGCTCTTGGTGTACTGGAGCTACAAAAACATTTTGATATCCTTAGATTTACTCAAACAGTTTGGCTTCGCCCTGACTTTGAGGCAGCACAACAGGCAACTTGACTTGAAGTGAAAGCAATTAAGCAGGCATTGAAAAAAATGTGAGTGAACTTTACACTGATCCTGTCCTCTGGGGTGCTCTGATGTAATATAAGCTGCTCAGGGATTTTTGGCTGCCGTTTGCATGCATTGCTACTGGCTGCAAAGCCTCAGATGGAAATGAAGCACCTGGGTCTAAGTCTTTTCATTCGAGTTTCTAAACTTCTCCATCGACAAATTGCCTTACTGGGTACATCCCATGCAAGGGTATTCTGAATCTTACTTAACAGTTTCATTATAAATAAGTATTGCTACTGGCACAGATGGAAATGAAGCACCTGAGTCTAAGTCTTTTCATTCAAGTTTCCAAAATCATCATCTCCATGTCTCTTACTTGCCACAGCCTGAAGACAATAATGCCATCAGATTGCCACAAATGCCTCCTGATTCTCACCCTGCTTGCTCCAAAGCAGGCTTCTGGAGGTAAACTCTGACACTTGATGCATGGTGGCAATCTGCAGTTCACAGGTCCTCCTAAATATCACCATACAGGAATGTGGTTATAAACAAAAATGAGTCAAGACTGGGTTTTCTTGGTCTGGCCTTTGGGATGGTTTGAGGACGTTTTGATGTGAACTACTGTAGCAAACCAGGCTTAACTAACCTGGGAAAACCTGGTGGCTGGCTTTTGTAAAGTCCCCAGGGACTAAGTTCCAGATAACATTCTTCCATATTCATGGAATTTATGATCCCTTGTCCTTCCAAGACCCCTTCCAAATCCACGAACCTGACCATCTTTACTATTACAAGGCCTCCGCTCCTGTATGTTGTTGACTTCTTTGTCCACTTCAGCAAAACGTGACTCATGAGGGGAAAATCACAGCTTCTCCCCAGGAGACTCCTTTGCAGGCTGACAGTTTGTCTCACCATTGAGAAACGTTTCCTGATAATTCCACTGAAGGTTTCCTCTGCTTCTTTTCAGCTCATTCCTCCTAGATAACAATCGTACATTTATATATAGTGTTGGAGCATTAAAATCCCACCTGACAAGCAGGGTGAGTGTCTCTGAATAGTGCTGAGATCCTGTAGAAAGACCCCCTCCCTTCCTGCTCTACCAAAGGAAAGTTTGAGGCTTTGAAGACCTCAACATCCCTTCTAAAGATAATGGAAATAAATATAATAGAAATAAATCCATTGAAAAATGGATATTCTTATGCTTTGCCTGCGGCTGGAGTGAAGCAGCCGTGCTCTGCTAACACTACACAGGAATTTGCACCAAGAAGTAAAATAGAAGTATCTATAACCCACAGGAATTACAGGTGGGGAGTGAGGTAAAATGTAACACTGACCCAAGGAAGAACACCATGTTGAAGAAGGGCATTTCACACAACTGGCAAAGTATTTCACAGCATTGTTATTACTGTAGTTTGGGATTAATATGGGCTTTTTATTCCACTGTAGCTTTTCTACTCTACTAACATCAAGAGGATGAAGTTGGATGGTAACTGACCACAGAAAAAGAGCTATAGCCAAGTTGCCAACTTTATGTTGAAGGCATATGCTGGAATAAAAGTAAGGGGGTGTAAAGAGTGAAGGCTGCAGACCCATGTGCTCTGTAGAGTGCATGAGAGCCTCATAAGCAGCACCAGGGTGATCTAAGTTACATTGCGGGTCATTCCCAGATCTGCAGAGGCCATGATCAAACCCGTTTTCATGTTCCTCATTGTTTAAATGCTGCTTCTCTGGCAGCATAGCCCTGGGATGTGCCAGGAAAATCGTCACTCCACCTACCCATTGTTAAGGTCAGAACCAGAACAGCACTATCCAACATTGCCATGCAGTAGAAGGAGTGATGCTCCTCCCATGCAGCACAGAGATTGTCCTGTAGGCATCCAGTACCTGTGCATATGCAAGGGTAAAGGCAGAAACCCAGCCATGGTGTCCCACCTTGCCACCATGGAGGGCTGAAAGTGCCCATGCTGTGATGGTGACCTTGCCTTAATGCTTCGAATAAGATCACTCCTGTGAATGACTGCAGTCTCCACTTGCCATCCTCCTCCTTCTCCTCCCAATCATCACATGGACTAGGAATATGCTCACTACCTTTTAAATGCTATTCTTATAAGCCCATTCATAGAATCATAGAATCACAGAATAGTTTGGGTTGGAATGGACCTTAAAGCTCATCCAGTTCCAACACCCTGCCACCAGCAGGGACACCTTCCACTAGACGAGGTTGCTTTAAGCCCCATCCAGCCTGGCCTTGAACACTGCCAGGGATGGAGCATCCTCCAAATATTCTCCTTCAATGGTTCCTCTTATTTGGTTTCACACCAATTTCTCATCTTCCTTCTGGTATTGATTATGAATGCATTTCTTTGATACCTCATGTTCCTTCAGTTGGAATTACCTTCATTTCTTTCATACTCCATGGACAGTGAAACAAGAATAAATATGTGCAGTAACACCTGCACCCTTCAAGCCCTTTCCTTGCATTGTAAAATCAGTTAAGCGAGCTCAAGACCATCACATTTGTTTTGTTAGAGGTAGAAAGAGGGAGAAAGGATGGATTTGGTTTGGGTTTTTTGCTTTTAACATCCTGTCTGTTCCTTGGCTTCTAAAAGAAAATCATCCAAAAGACTGTTCTACAGAACTTGAATGTGCCCTGGATTAAGCTGAAGTGCAAACTTTCATTTTGGTTCAATGAAGCAAAACAAAACTGTCTGATTCAGAAATGTCAAAACATTATGTTTTTCTCTGAAGTATTTCAGAGCCAACGTATTTCCTCTCTTTTCCATGAAAAAGTTAAATATCTGCATATGGAGCAGATTTCTGTGAAATCTCACATATGGTGGGAGCAAAAGTTTAGATTTCATCATAACAAGATTTCTTACAGGGCAGGAGTTCTCCATTCTGCCTTTGGTTGAAACAAAACTTACTGTGTCCTTAATAATTAATCACCTTTCTTTCAGGCAAGGGAACCTGGCCGTAGGAAGGTGGAATGACTTACCTGAGGTTCCTCCCTTTTTTGGGTTGTGTTGGGTATCTTGGGGCCCTGGTACACAGGCAAAGACTTTAGTAACTAGTGCTATGTAAATACATCAATAATAGCTAAAAGTAGCAGTAAAACCCAGAATGTATAATTGTACACATCTTCTCGAGCCTTTAGCCTAAAGTGATGCAAAGCCTCAATAACCATCTCTCACTGCCCATTGCTGCTGATGGTGCACATGAAGGCTTTCGCATCCCCACCCCAGCAGCAAATGGCATCTCAGAAGAACCAAAAAGTGTTATTAATGGGCCAATGGCAAGATGGAGCTTTTAAAATTAGATTCATATGCACATTATATTGAATATGCATTCAGTCAAGAATGACCAGTCTTTTTCAATGCCATGGGTTGGAGTTATCAGTTTGAAGTTGCTTGCTTGGGTCATGGTAGTTCCCAGCACATTAGCCTTTTCTCCAGCCTCAAGAGAAAACCTATAAAGACTAGACAGGGGCTTATGGCTCATAATAGCCTGCCACGTGCTGGCAAAATAGGAAGCACCCAGCAGCAGTCAGATTTGCTGTCTTTTAAATTCCCTGCCAACAACGTCCATCTCTCCCTCCTCAGTTCAGTCCTGGAGCAAAGCCAGTGGAGAAGAGCACGGTGTGTTGATGGAAGCATTGTTGCTCAATGCTCTCAAGACCAGGAAGGAAGGTGGATAATTGTGAGTCGGCTAGCAGAGACATGGGCATTCAAGATAACATAGAAGAGGTTATTTAAACATCTGCTTAGACAGAATGATGATCCAGGAAGAGAAATGTCAGATCAGAATAAGAAGCTGCACAGGACAGTGACCAAGGACATCATATGAAGCTGAAAGAGAGTAGATTTAAGTTAGATCTTAGGCAGAAGTTCTTTCCTTCCCTGTGAGAGTGCTGAGTTGCTGGCACAGAGAAGCTGTGGCTGCCCCATCCCTGGCAGTGTTCAAGGCCAGATTGGAGGGGGCTTGGAGCAAGCTGCTCTAGTGGAAGGTGTCCCTGCCTGTGGCAGGGGGTTGGAACTGGATGAGATCTAAGGTCCCTTCCAACACAAACCAGTCTGGGATGCTATGATTCTATGACATGGCAGTTCACAACAACATAGCAGAACCAGGAGTAAAAAGTCAGAGCAGCCAGTTTTGTTTCCTGGTTTTCTAAATAAGTTTTGACAGTTTTAGATTGTTCTCCTTGTGAGTTGCCACATGTCTTGTTGTGTCTACATGTTTTGGGCTCTTATTCTCTAACCAGTGGCCATTTTGAAACATTCAGACTCAGATCTGGCTCCATGCCCAGGATAGATAGAAACCATGACACCAGAACATAGCTGAGCCCCAGTGGAGTTGTCCTCCACACAAGAGCAAACCATGACTTCATCTCGCATCTGTTGCCTTCTGTTTGACAGCTATTCAGGCAGCCACCTCCTGCAAATACAGGCCTTGGTCAAACCAGACAGGACTGTAAATATGCTCCCCAAGTTCATACTGAGGCTTGGAGGAGTTTCATACCAGAGGTCATGGCCATTTGACCAGAAAAGAATCTCAATCTCCTCGCCTAGCGCGCACATACTACAATATCAAGATCTTTCAGAGCTACATAGAATCATACATCATCATTTGCCACTTAGAAATCAAAGAACAAATTGTGTTGGTACCTCTGGAATCGTCCAGTCCATTCTCCTGCTCAGAGCTGAACTAGCTTCAAACTTAGATCTCAATCTATCTTGTCCTACCATTGTTAAAAGCTCTACCACCATGGCAATGGTGAATCTAAAGGAGGAATGTGTAAACTGGACTGTGAGCTACTCCTGTGCTCTCCATGGCTAATTCAAACCCATGTTTTTAATTAAACCAATGTAAATCAGTATTTTCTTCTTTTCATTTTGTTTTTTTTTTTCTTTTTTAAAATATCCAACCAAGCATTATACTTTAGGCCAAATACTGCAGTAATTGGCTTCGGGTCTGAATTTCTTTCAGTAAAAAATCTGGGCATTTTAAAACAAAACAAACTTTTAATGAAACTTTTGAAAGTCCGTAATTCATCACCAAACCTTTCATAGAAGTATTTTCAGCAAGGTTAGAAAAAAAAACCCACAAAGAAAAGTACGAGAAGACTGAAATATGCTGCATGCAATTAAATTTTCTTCTGATATTTTATATTACGGATGTGGCTACATCATCCGGGATCCTCTAACCCGCATATCATCGGGCATGACTGTCAAAGGTGCTGGCTTCAAAAGCTTATTTCCTTCTGCTACTCCACCTCCCTTATGTAGAGGCTATCTGTTGAAACCAAGGGGATCTTCGGTTGCCATCATCACTGAGTACACATCGGTTCCTTTTCTAGCACCCCCAAAAGTCTAGGCTGGGATTCATTTCACCTCAATTAATGCCATATAACTATAAGTGGTTAGTGGAGGTTCTGACATAAGAAGCCTCAGTGACCTCATCTCCTTTGACACTTAATGGAGGGAGATCTACAAAAGGCAGCTGAAACCTGTGTGAAGTCTGAATTGCCTTTTGTGCCCTTCTCTATCTTCAATGAGAGATCTACACTAGACATCTTATTCAGTGTATCTCCATTTACAACAGATGAACTTCTGAAATCCAGCAACCCTTCTTTAGGTTCAATTATCTAGGCCATATCCTTGTTAGTGTTATCTTGTCTTTTCCACTTGTTGCCAAGCCGGTTGGGATTCAACTCATTTTTTGATTCCTTTAGCCATGTAGTTGAATTTGTCTGGTTAGACTGCTTGCATTGCATCCCAGTAGTAGTTCTTTGGGTTCATTGATGAACTACAGGAAATTAATCTCAAAGTAGATCACAACAACTTCTCCATATAAACCTGGTGTTTTATCCAAACGTGGGAAATTGGGAGAGTGGGGTATGGTGAGACTTGTGTGTCTGTACATGATGCTGGAATTACTTTAACTGGCATTTGATCTATGTAGTGACATGACGATGATTTCTTGAGATCTGTCTTGAAAGATATGGTGACATTTCCTAACAATGAAACAAGGTCAGGAAATGGAAAAGATGAATATATTTTTGGCCATGTTCAGGACAGCAAGAAGAAAATGTAGTGATGATAAATGATACACAGCTTCAGCACAACTCCAGAGGGGCTGAATTGCCTGGGCTGTGTCCAAGACCATACCAATTTTGTGTATGTTGCATTTATGCACTTGGAGACCACTACTGTAGTCTGGCACCTTGGCAGTCTCTATTTCTGCCTCATGGAGTCAAGATGCAGACAAAATGCTGAAGTTATGCTTGACACCTTCTAAAAGGCTGCCTCTATGACCAAATTTATACTGCATTTTGTACATATCAGTTAGAGGTCATGATGATAAACTTGACAATTACAGATTTTGGGCTAAATATGACCAAGTTCTAGTTGTTCATTTTGATATGAAAGGTTACCCCTCAATATCACAGTCATTATGTATGATTAAGCCACCACAAATCTAATTTTGACATAGTGGACCATGTCTTTAGCATATAAAGCCAGTTCATTACAATTGGATAAGTTGGACCAGATGATCCTTGATGACCCTTTCAACCTAGAATTCTGTGATTCTATGATTCTATGAATTCTTGCATAGCATCCCCTGGCTTCAACCAGCCAGCTCTAAGCATCTGCAAAATAACTTCCAATTCCTCTTCAGGACACAGCTGGATATTGTAATGTTCTCAGCTATTTGTTGCTTCAGTCAATGCTCAGTGCTACTGTCCCTGGCCAATTCTGCGTGTTTGCATGGTGCTGAGCTGCACTCTTAGATGGATGTCATACTTACCAGTCTCCGTCCTCACCTGCTTCTCTGCACGCAGCTGGGACCCTTCACCAAAGCACTTGGTTGGAGGCCAGGAGCCTGCTCAGTTCAGAGCTAAAGACTCCTGGGCACACTGGCTCCCAAATGAGAGTTTTATTTGAAAAACTCACGGCACTTCTGTGTTATTGGAAGAATTTTCCTGGCATGGTGCCCTTTATTCTTTATCCGCTAGTGCTACTGGGGAGACGGACTGTTAGTATAATATTAGCAACAAGTAACACCTAGGGTTTTTTTCACCGCTGGGTCTCAAAACAGTTTCCAGATGATTTCGTCATTCACAGTTTACAGTTTGGGAAACTGAGGCATGGAAAAGGGAGGGATTTATCCAAGGTTCAACAGTCCTCCTTGTCCTTCTGTGCACTGTCCTCCCCTCTCAGACACATTCATGTGCCTGCTTCATCGCTGTAGCTCTCATCACTATCTAAGTAGACCTCATCGCTGTGGAAGGGGATTGAAGAAAGGCCCAGAGCTTAATCACTGTGTTCCTGGTAAACTGTACAAGCTTATTCTGATCTCGTAAATATACTGGGGCATGGCTAAGACAAAGACTGACTCACAAGGGCTTTTTCTTCCCTGCTTTCTTGATAACTGTAGTGTCTAAGAGGCATGTACAGGCTTCTTGTTCTGGTATTTAAGACAGATTTGGGGATCTTCTATGACAAATGGGCCAAAAGAAGTCATTAGCAATTCAGGGGTTATCCTGCCAGGGCTCTAGATTTCTCCTAAGTCAACAAAGAAGGACTGGGTTGCATCGAGATCACATTCTGTAGACCGGAGTCATCTCATCTCAGTCCTTGTCTGCAATGCCCATATTGCTACTTAGTTCTTCCAGACTCTCCTGATGGACAGAACAGAGGCTAGGCACCTCCAGAGAATGATTCTGGTATTAGACAGCAGGGAGCACCCTGGGCTACCACAAATGTTTGTTGTTCATCCACCACCTTACACTTTTGTTAGAGGAAAGGCAGCCTAGATGTTTAGCTTCAGTCCAGCACAAGCCTGATTTAATCCCAGTACACTATCGTTTTCAGTTTCATCTGGGGAGAAATGATCAGGCGCTACTCAAACCTTTAGCATGTTGTAGATGGACTTTGGGGACACTTTTTGTCCCTATAACAGACTGCTGTTGTCCTTCCTGAGGGCTGGGTTGCACCCTGGCTACCAGGCTGTGGTGAAAGAAAGACACAGGAGGCAGAGCTTGCTCTCCTGGATGCAGGAAAGCAGTGAGCAGAGCGTAAGAACACGCACGCTGTGTGTGGCCTCCAGCTTCCTACTCCCCAGGAAGACTGTGGCACAAAGTCCAAGCACGGGGCTCGGCACCAGGAAATTTGGAGTTCACGTTGACCGTGCTTTGGCCTTGGGTGAGCAGCTACAACGTGATTCCTTTCCATTTCCCCATCTGCAGCAAAGTAGGAAAAATACTTACCCCATATGGAGGATTAAATGTTTAGGAGGGAATCCAAACTCCACTGAAGTCAATGGCAAGTCTCCCAGTGCTTCACCAGGAAAAAAAATCCAAAGTGCTAAGTGTTCTGGAGCTTTGCATATGAAAGGGAAATTCTGTTTTGGAGAGTTTCAGCTACTGCGCAGAATGGGAGAGCCCTGGTCACATCACTCTATCTCCCGCTATCTCGAGAGCAATCGCACTTCATCTCTTGTTTTAAAGTTTATGTGCACCGAAACCAAAGCCACAAATCAGAACATTCCTGAACGTTAGGACTGTTTGAACTTCAATCTGGATCTGCATTTGCAAATGTGCTTTATCTTTATAACACAGGCCAAGCAAAATCCTCCATCTGGGCGCTTTTGAAGCGGGGAGGGTCTGCACGTAAATTCTGCGGTGCGAGTCCTAATCTAATCTCATCTCATCGATGCATTCTCCTGTTTGGCTGTTTATCTGTCTATCTGCCCAGAACATCAGTTTTAAATGTGTGATCTTGGATCTTCCACAGAGGGAGAGGCAGGAAAGGTCTGAAGACTATTTCTAGCTTTGAAAATGTAACTGAGAGTGTGAAGTCATTCTAGACAGAGGCCTGGATTTGTTATATGTGGGTTTATCCTTCCACTGGGAAATTTTTCAGGATCAGCAAATAGCAGTAATAATAAAGTTAAAAAGCACTGGCCTAACACTGAAACATTTTGCCAGTATTTCACCTGGTCATCACCACCAGCTTTCCCTAATTCCTATCTTGTTCGTGGGCATACAGTATCACCCAGTGGCAGAAACCCGCTTGGTCAAAAATGCTGCTGATACTGCTGCATAAAACACCAGTGACTGACCCTGATTCGGAAATGCTGAAACCTTCAGAATCTCTCTTTTTGGCTGAAACAGCTTCTTTTAAAGTTAAGTTCTTTTTAGAGTGAGGACAGGGGAAAGGGCAACAAAACAGCAATCTGCTTTTCTGCCTCCTTTAGACCATTGTATTTCCAGCTATAGCTACTTCTGCACCTCTCTCCCATCCATACCCTTTTGCACTCTCAAAAGCACGCGCCCACATTTGGGCATATGCCCACATGCACAAGCATTAAAGTTATATTGTGTAATACACAGGGTAGGTCAAGCAGGAGGATATTTTGGTAGCCAGGGATGGATGACAAGTTCTAACAAGCCCATCCACATGTGTTAAGATTAGAGTGCAGACATCAGCCATGACTCAACAGGATATGCTGGTCCAAAGCCAGGGCTAGAATGCTGTTACTGGCCTTCTGAATCATTAGTGGAAAAAAAAAAAAGGGAAAAGAAAAGACACATCCCTCTGTGGCCAGCATTCTCCATCTGTTTTTAACTTGATGATGTCCTTTGGAAGGTAGGTGAACTATTTGGTTTGCTTTAACTACACAAACATCTTGCAGACTGGCGTCTGAACATGCACAGGGCAAGCAGCAATGCCCAATGGGGAAGCGGGACCAGCTCTGAGATTTGGATGTTTGGCTGCATGAGGATGAGGGAAGGAGGCTGCTGCTGAGGCTGGTGATCCCATGCCTGTGGGGATGTGAGCTGGCTGGGAAGCAGGCAAGGACAGATGGCTCAATACGAGCTAGACTTAAAGGTGATGCTGGTGGGACAACCTGCATTTTCTAGCGTGGTACAGTGGGAGCTATTGTACCTGGGAGGGCTCTGTCTGAAAGGAAAAAGATGTTTCCTTTCTAAGCTGGCAGCTTTTTCAAGTTCAAGTTGGGAATGCACGAGTCAAACCAGGGTAATTTCTTTTCCTGCGTCCTCACCAGCAAGAACTCATTTCCAACTTACCCTCTGCAGGCCGGTTCCCTTCATCTTTTGCCCTGGGTGACTTCATGCAACACCCTAATCTTACACTCTGTCATGCAGAAGGTCTGTCCAGCTTTTCTTTGCCCACATTTGTTTATTTTCTTTACCCAGCCTAATGATTTGTAATACAGAATAGTATGTCACTACAGTTATGCCTTTTGTTTGAAGCAGTGAAGATTCCTCGTAGGAAATTAGCCATTTGTTAGTGGTGGATGGAATACAGAGTCCAAATGCAAAGCTGTATTACTGTTTTCATGGCAAAACTAATCCAGATACAGTGAAAGCAAGCTTGGTAATGATGATGTTATTCTGTCTGAAATACCAGTCCTTCACAGGGACTTGATTGCTAAGCTCATTTCGACACATAGCAGTTTCTTTAGGAGATGCCGTTGAAGCAGGCAAATCTGTGTGCTGCAATCATGGCCTGCAGCTCTCACTCTCCTGGCCCAGGCAGCAAATTCATAGCCAAGCAGTAAAAGTCAAGATGTAAAAAGCAGATGAAATTTAAAGGAGTCACGTGCAAGGACTATATTTGAGCAAGATTCATTGCCTGGATAAATGTCAAATGGAGAATAACTGTGCAGGTCTCAGCTCTGCAGAGGAGCTTTGAGAGCTATGATGGATTACAAACTGATCACGAATCAAGAAATTCCTGCTGTTGTAAAAAAAGAAGATTAGTAGTGCACTGTCTTGTACTAGCAGGAGTACACTCTTCCAGTGGAATGAGACAGTTCTGGTCCTGGTCAGTAGTGGCTAACCCACTGCAAGAAAGATATCGATAAACTGGAGAGTCCATTTGGAGCATGGTTAAGAGAGATGACCTAGAAGTAAAGATCAAATGAGCTTAACCCAGAGAAAGGGTGAAGCAAGAGCTGAATTGCAAACTTGAAATATGTATGAAACTATACGGAGAAAGGAAATAATTTGTATGCAAAGGTTGACTCTAAATTCAGGTTAGCCATCAAGACCACCTTTCTGAGGTTAAGGGCTGCAAACCACGGTAATAGATTATTAGAAGGGTTGACATCTCCAACACTCCATCCTTTAAGAGGATGCTGGAGCTGCATCTACTCAAAAAGCCAAGAGAGAAAATGTGACCAGAGGACAGACTGGAAGATCTCATAATATCCCTCCCAGACATCTGAGTCTTATGTCTGAAAAGGAATAGAAGGAAAGGACAAAGCAGAGAAATAAATTACTTAAGAAAGGAAAGGGAATTAGAAATAGGAGTCACAGTCTGACATCAAGTAATGGAAAACAGGCAGAAGGAAAAGTGTCCTAAGTTAAAGAGTTGTAGAACAGCTTGTGGAGGACAGCAGTAGAAGCCCTTGGACTTGAGTCACTCAGATGAAAACCTGGGGGAATATGTAGTAGGGAACAACTTTATGTTGGCCAAGGGTGAATAGACAAAATGATCTAATTAGTCTTTTCCAGATCTTCTTTTTATGACTCCATAGAGTGCCTTAATGAGGACAGTGGGATTTGGGCTTGCTAAAGGAAGCCAAGTCAAACATTACAAGCCACCACATGACAGCAGCAGTCAGCATGAGAAACGGCCACCTCCCCTGTCAACGGGTTTGCATTCCAAGTAATCCCCTCAAATTCAGCTTGTTGCTGATGTAAAGAACTGGAAGAACAGTCACACCACTTCTCTAAAAATCACTTGTAAGACGGGAGACACAGGAGCTGAGTTAGTTACTCACTTGAATCACACCAGCCAACCAATTAGTTTCACTGAGTACCACTTACTGTAACAGCTACTTCAGCCAAAGAAGCCAGAGTATGATATCGTAAGACAAAGTGTTGCTGCTAATAACCGACTCTTTCTCAGGGATTGGCTTCACTCATGAGTCACAGCAGGGATGCTTCAGAAAAATCGGCTTTGCTGTGGGTCAGTGTTCTGATGTTTCTTGTTTCTGATGTACCCAGTTAATCTGGAAACACGATGTGCAAGAATAACACAAGAGAAACAGACATTAATCTCTATGCTATTACCAGGGGCATCCAACTCTATGTAAATGGATGCCTGGCAGCCAGCAATTAATAATGAAGACAATGTTTTAAAGCATGTTTCTTCTCAGTTTTCCAATAAGGGTGTCAAGCTGACTGGTTTGTTGTAGTTTCATGGATTTTTATGGCTGAAAGGCTAAAGCCTCTTAGTCTTAATTTAAAGCCCTGTCTGATAAAGTAGCTGAACATCCAGAAATGCTCTATTACCTGCCCTGCTTTTTGCCAGGGATGATGTAGCTCTTGACACCTGGAAAATACAGAGCAGGTTTACAGCTTCTGCAATGTGCATGGAATCCAAACACAAACATCTGCTGGCAGACCCCAGGGTGAGCTTGACCCTATGTCGAGGCTCATGCCAGAGATATGCCATTTAGCTTGGCAAAGTCAAAGGAAGCCAGATATAATGTTAACCATGCTGTGTCCTGGTGGGACACTGGCTATGGAAAGTAGCATGCCTGGCTTACTGCACTGACTCTCTATGTTCTCCATGCTAAAGCAGGCTTTGATTACACAAACACAACTTTGGGACAACTGGCACAGCTTTGGGCTTTGAGAGAAATCATGGCTCAAGGCATGGGGAAATTTTTATTTTAGGGATGTGGGGGAAAATACACCAACATTGTTCACCAATTCAGATCAACAGCCCTTAAGAGCAGAGGTATGGTTCTACATTTCTTCAACCTGTATGTGATTTCTCCTTGCCATAGATCCCTGTAACTTTCTGGGCATGGTAACACCAAACAGCACAGCAATTCTTGAGTCCATTTAAAACACTAAAGTCAGAAGGACCAGCACACTGTTGCGCTGATGTGCCTGCCTGGAGTCCCACAGGAAAACAGATGCTCATCCTCTGTGCAGTGTGGTGGGAGGACAGCGATGCTGCTTCCAGCTGACACACACCTCTAGTCCCAGGTAGCAAAGCGTAGCAGCAATGCCAATAAAGTAATATAAGTGCCAGTATAATACGCTTTTACAGCTTCTAAAACTGTTTTAGTCCTTTTTGCTGAGTGTAGCTGGTCCCAGATGTCAAGCTGCTGGATCTAGGGCTTCACATAAAATGAGGTTTGCATTTCCAGCTAGGGAGAGATGCTCTTTTCCAGGCTTGGTGTGACTGAATCAAGATAAATCTGCTTTATTTCTTTAGGAAAAGCCCAAATCAGGATTGAACGTGCTCTAACTACTATGCACACTAACTCCACACCTCTGTTTGATTGATCTTCACTTTCCCTGAGTACTCCCACATAGATATAGATTTATATAGATGCAACTGAAGTGGTTTCGGAGCACAGCTCTCTTTCAGGTTGACTAGTATGCCTATGTCACTTGAAGCTGTGTTTGACCTGCCTCTTAAGAGACCACATTCATAAGAGTGAAAGGATTCAGACCACCTACTATCTGAGCCTAATTCTCTGCACAGCCAGTGGAGAGAGGTAAGGAATGAAAGCACCTCATTTATTACAGATGTTTCGAGCAAGCAACATGACCCTTTCTCTCCACGGACTGAACAGGCAGGGAGCCAGACTAGCAAACCTGAGCAGGAGGTGCTTTGCATGGCTTATTCTTCTCCTGAGCTTGGACATGTTGGTAGACATGAAAGAAACATTGGCAACTATATTGTAAACTCTCTACAGCAGAAAAAGGCATCCTGTGCTGCAACTACAGTCAGTGGAGAAAAGTAGGCATTCCCAGAACAACATTCTAAATCTAAATCTTCTGGATTTGCTGAGACAAACGATGTTTTTAGAGCTATTTATTTCTTTCCAGGTCCTAAACACAGAAATTGTAGGTGATTGTCTCTGCTGAGGTATCTGGACTGTAGAAATCTGAAGTTAGGTGAGATGAGTCTTACACACTTTAATCCAAATCCATTTTCAATACTGGAATAACCAGTCTATATACAGCCCTTTCTTAAAGTCCTCTTCAGGCCTTTAGGCACTTTCTTAAGATCTACTTCAGACCTCTTCCTGCTATGGAATTAATGCAAATACATGGTTTTGTCAGGCAAACAGAGGGAGAAGTGTGGCGTGTGTACATCTTGCCTCACATAGGGCAAAAGTCTTTGTTTCCTCCATGAAAAACATCTCCCTTCCTAGTGACTGTCCCACACTCCTACAACAGGGCAAAGACCCAAACAAACCCTGCTCTGTTTTCTTTCTTGCTGTGGGTTGAATTTTGTAGAGCTTATGAGAGATGCCAGAAAGACAGCCCTGCAGATTGAATTACTCTGTGTATCCACAGACCAGGTAATGTGCCAGCAGCCAGAGCGTTAGCTTTCTTTTTCTATTTGCCTGCCAAACGGGTTCAGTTTTGACCTGGAGAAACCAGCTGAGAGGGACAGAAGGTAGCTTATTCCACTTGATTCCTTGGCCTCTCTGTTGAGACTGGAAAGCAAGCTGCCAGGGAAAGGTAGCTGTAGGTTTTCTGCAGACAAGCTCTGGCAACTCACATGGGGGTGATTTAAGAGGTTACCACCTCACACTCTGCTGCCGGAGGTTACCGATTATTTAGCAGGGTTGGCAGAAGTGAAGCAGCTTCTCAATGGTGGTTTGAGTTATGAAGCTGCTCTGCAGAGCTCTACAGCTAAGGAGGCTGCCTGGGTTTAACTCTGCTTCTGCAGAGAGGCAGCTGCTCCATCAAATCATGCACCCTCTGATGTTGTTGCAGTGTTAGGAGAATAATATAGGGCAAGGATTATCACTGATTTCTTCATTTAGCATATACATATGCTCCTGCTTTCCCTAAATGGCTTCCTCACATTCCTCCATCACAATCTCTCAAAGAACCCCAATCTGCTTATTCCCTGGCAAAAAATACGATCAGTGATAGTCCCACATAAGTGGAAAACAGCAACTCAACCATATCCCTTTGGATCAATTCAGTATTTGTTCCCCTTGAGATAGCCCGCTGGTCTGCACTTTCCACTGCAGCATAGGCTTCCCAGGAGCTTCCATTGTTCCTATCAGTGCTATGTGGGTACCTGTGGTAACCCACGGCTTCTTGGCTAGCACTGAACATGGTACAGAAATTGTATCACACCCACATCTGCACTCATCTTGCCATGCATACACACACAGACAGTTATTCATTAATCAAGCCGTTTCTCATGTAAGCTGGGAACAAAGGACAAAAGAAAGAGGACCAGTCACTTTCTAACATGGTTACCACCCAGTTACCTCTTTTCCTCTGAAGTTTTCAAGGATGGACCCTGCTTTCTGACGTTGTGTGCTCAAGGTGCTGAACTCACCATCCCATTGAATGAGGAGATGAAAACCAGTCAGGATGATTCTTGAGTAAACTGTCTTCAGGTGATTTGTTCTAATGTTACTGATTCACAGGTGTGTAAAAGCAAAGTCTCTTCAGCTGTCACCAATCTTTATGTGGTCTCTGTTCTTCCTCCACAATTTCTTGGCTGCTGAAAGATGCCTGTCTTTTGCTTTTTCATCCTTCTCCTATTCGCCCCAACAGTATGGTTCAAGGGTTGAGAGAATAAACCAGATCCCAGTCAATCAATGGTCTTATATTGCCCCCATTCCTTAAGTTGTGTCTTCTCACTGTTTCTGTACCAAGATAGAGGTCATGGCTTCTTCTGCATTGGTGGGTTTGCTGAACCAGGAAAACTATATAGAGTGATCCGGAAGAGTTCAAGGAGATACCCCTCATTCCCAGGATTGGTTTGTGCAACTGTGTTTGCTGCCTGAAGGGGCATCTCTGGATCTCTGACCTTTGAATAACTGTCTCTACAGACACTGCAGCCAAGGAGGATGTTCAAGGACATGATGGCTCAAGCAGGTCTCAGGGTGCATACGCATGAGTGTGTTGTGTAGTTGTATTGGGAGAATGAAGCAGGCACTGAGTAGCTCCAAATGTTGGCTGGGAAAACTGCCTTTGGTGTCAGCTCTTGGAGAAAAAGAGGGAAAAGGTACGGAGCAGAGGCTGAGTCAACCTGGGTGTGGATCTAGAAAGGAAATAAATGTACCTCCAAAGCTGTTTGGTTTCATTGTGTTTGTATGTACATACATACCCTTGCTTGTATAAATGCATGGTGGTTGAACGTTTCATATGGATGTAGGGTACCTTGGGAATTGCCTGTGGACATGGGCCCTCAGGCTGATTATTTGGAACAACATTCCCTGAATATGCAGAGTTGGAAAAACTACAAACATTTCCCCCCTTTTGCTCCCACCTTCCGGTTTGTTCTGGATGTGACTGACTTGACCGTCTTTCCTAAGCTCAGCAGTACCCTGTGAGTGAGGTATGATTTATAGCATGGACAGTTGCATGCCAAGGCGCCACTTTCACTCATCTAGACTTGCCAGCATGGATCTGTATGACCAGCACTGTTCCCTTCCCCCAGTTTAATATGATCTTATGGCAGAAGTATTCACACTGAGCTATGGTCACCAATTCTCTCACTGATAAGCAGCTCTTCATCTTCCATGTGATCTAAGTCCAGATTCCTCCACCTGAATTTCCAGCCAGGACCCAGAGCTCGGGTCCTTCCAAAGGCTTCCAGTGTGCCAGCAGGAAACTGTGGGCACAAAGACTTAGGTGTGATTTAACCCAGTTGACTCTGGGCCCAGGTCTGGAGTAAGGAAGATGCCAAAAAACTTTGCAAAGACAACATGCAGTTTTGCTTTGATTTACTATATTGGCTCATAGAGTAGCCACATTTCTTGCCCTGTCTCTTGCCAGATTTTCCCTCTAAAAACACAGGCACAGGCATAGAGTACACAGGCATTCTGGGATAATGTTGGTTTGTACCCTGCTGCCATTAGTTTCTGTCTATCTGTTTCCCAGCACCTTTCCCTTGCTCCATCCTTAAGCTGACTACAAGTGCACCTACTCCTAGCACACACTGGTCTTCCTTTCCTGGTTGCCCTTCTTCACTCCTCAGTGCTATTATTGTGAAATCAACAAGACAACACAAGCAGGCAGAGTAGGACTTGGTGTAGTAAAAGCAATAAGCACCCTCGACATAACTTCTCAACTGGTTCAGGCACTGAATTGTTTTCATGTGAGAGCTGCTAAGAACCTATTAGAACATAAAACAAAGAATACTAAAGTGTCACCAAATAAATTCTGTCCAGTCTAATGGCTTTAATGAGTTTAACCAGCTATTTACACAGTGGCATTTCAGCTCCTCAAAGCTGTCTATGGAACTGTATTTCAATGACAGAAGTTTAGTCAAATCTTGTCTGCAAACTCAGCATTAAGAAAGATGAGTTAAGAGCTGAAACTAGTGATCTGTCCTTGTTCTTTAACTGTAGAGAGAGTCTGGGGGCTGTTAGGGGAGCAAAGACAGCCTAGGTTATTCAATTCAGATTTTCCCCTGTATCTTGAGAACGTCTCACATATGGCCCTTAACAATCAGCAATGACAAATAGAATCCTCTGCCATGCATTTGGGAGAGAAGGATAACTGATTACAGTGCTCTATTTTGGCTTTACAGCCTGTAAAGGTTGGCCCTTGTCAAGGTAAGGTGGCAGTTCAGAGATGTCTGAACAGCTTAAATGAATCCGAGGCTGGAAGAACATGCGATGGAGCTAAAGGAAGTGTCAGACAAGCCCATCAGGTCTCTTCCAGTCTTGTTTTCGGTGGTTAAGTCACGTATTTTCTTCTTCAGATTCACTCCACACAATTTTTCCTAAAATTACTTCAGTGTTCTTACATTGATTTTCAAGGCAGGTCTCCAAATATCATTATTATTAGAAAGCAAACCTCTACCCACCCTCACTGCATATGTCTAACTTTCCCTCTTGATCTTCATTACAGTATCCCATTTTAGCTAAATCTTGCTATAGCCTCAAAATTGGACTAGGTTGTCACTGTAGGTCCCTTCCAACTGAGCAATTCTAATCTGTTCTGTTTTATTCTGTTCTAAAATTCTACTCTAAAATTTAATCAGCTCCCACATCCTTCTCTGCTTTTTCTCATCTGGCAGTGGTGATGGGTGGGAAAAGTAGTTTTCCAGATTATTTGATTACTCTAGTGTAGTGTTTACCTTTTGCTTTTGACTACACCACCTTTAACTCACTGAAGACCAATTGCTAAACAGAAACGATGCTGCTTAATGTCCAACAGCCAGCACAAGAGCCCACATATTGCAAAGAGGTTATGCGCAGAGGCATTTTCCCAGTAATTCTCTCCATGATGTCATAGGTGGCCTCTTGGAGAGTAAGTGATGCTCTTCTGCCTTCCCCAAAGATGTTGCATTCCTGGTAACGAGTTGTCCTTTCTTTAATATATTTTGCTGAGCAAGCCCAATGTCCAAGCTCCTTCACTCCCGATTTCTGGCTGAATTCCCTGTGCATTCAGAAGAGAAATTGTCCTCTACTCAGTTCCTAGGATTCAGGTCTTACAGCATATCAGGATTTTACTCATAGGCCCATCTATGTCTCTCTTATATGATGCTGAACATGTGAGCCTCAGGAGACTCATGGCAAGTGTTGCCACTGTTTGGAAGAAAGTGTGGGATAAAATCCTTCTTGTGAAGAACCTAGATCCTACAGACATTTCAGACGCTTATGCCTGAGTTCAGTCAAGATACCTCCAAGTAGAAACTGGAGCTGGGAAGCTTCAATGATGATGCTGAACCAAATTCTAGTCTCTGAAGCTGCCAGGAACAGTTTTTCTGCTGTTTTTACATGACTCATGGTGGAGTTCTATCACCATCCATTCTTGCCTGTAAGGCTCACAAGTCAGGATGTTGTTTTTGTCTTCACATCTTCCTGACTTGGTTAATCTAAATGGGGCCATGTCCTTGAGGTGAAAAAGGAGCTGGTTCACAGTCCATTTGCAGATACGGTGGAGGCATTGGGTAGTTCCTCTCATAAAGGGAGCGTCCTTTCCTGGAGAAGATGCAAAAGTGAAAATCTGTGGAAAGAAAAAGGAGCTAAGTGGCCTCTAACCTCTCTATAGCTCCTCAGCTCTGCAAGGATGATATTAAGGGGTGATTGGTTTGCCTATTGACTTGTAAGCTCTCTGGAGCCCATCCTGCCTTCCTCTGTGTCAGGCTGAGGATCACACCTTGGAGTAGGTGTTTTGGGGCTGAATGACAGCCATGAAGTTTCAGGCAATTCTCTGTTCCTCATTGTCTTCTTGGAAGAACAATTTCAATGTCAAAGTGCCAGCTGCCAGCTTAAAAATAGAGGCAAAGGATGTATAGAAACCAGTTCATGACCCTACTGGGAGGCTTCCAGCACTGGGCAGGTTTACTGCCATTGCAGGGAACATTCTGATTTTTTACTAGTTTTTATTAGCATAAATGCAGCGAGTTCTATTTAAAATGAAAGAAAAGGGAGGGGAAAGAAGGGGGAAAGAGATGTGGACCTTACTGACGTGCGTTTGGTGGAATCTGTCAGTCACACAGTCACACACTGGCCCTACATTGGCCCCGGGTGGCAAGGACAAGGCTGTGCTGAGGAGGGCTGCCAAGGTCTGCTGATGGAAACGTGCAGTTACCGGAGGTGGGAATAGCCAAATCCTTGGGCTCTCCAATGCCTGCCAGGCAGTGAGGTTCCCCATGTCTCCATGTTTCCAGTTTCTCATGCAGAGGTGGCCAACACTGACTGGTCAGACCAAGAAGGGCACGCTCATCTGATCAACTCTGCTGTCAAGACCATTTTGGACTCCGCTCCTCCTAGTCCCTAAGCTAGGAAAACCTTGCCTCCCAGGTCCTAGATGGTGTCTGTCCTGGTCAACCACCAGCACTCCTGTCTCCTTCTCAGCCCCCAGAGACTAACCATGATGTATGGGTTTGATTCAGTTGCCCCTACACAGGCACCCAAGGCCTCCTGTGATGCCCTGTGGTACAAAGGCATAGAGCTGAGTACTTGGTATGTGCCTGAGGTTGAGCTGGATCTTTCCATTGACTATAATGGGAGCTTAGACACCTTGTACATGGGCAAACAAATATGTTCCCACACCCAAGCACGGAGGTGTTTGGAGGCTAAACCTTCCTCCAATGAAGGAAAATTCTCCTTTCCACTGGTGTCTCTGCAGACACTTTCCAATTTGGCTCCAGACCCCTTCCTACTTCACAAGGCAGTGGAGACTCAGCTCTCTGTTTTGCTGATGGAGAAACAGAGGAACAACTTGTTTCTCTTGCGATCCTGTGACTTTCCGCAACAATGGGAGACAGTTCAACTTCTCTGCTCTACATCTTGTGTACAGTCTTCCTCAGGAGACAACTGAGCAACCAAGGAGGACTCAACCAAGGAGGACACAACCGATCGTGTATTCCTGAAAGTGCAGTTGTGAGCTAGTGGCTCTGCTCTGCACCAGAGCTGGCTGCATCCACTATGACCTGCCTTTGGCCCATGACTGTTTCTAGTGCCAGGCCAGCAAGAAGTTCATAAGGTATTTGTCATTTCTTTCCATCCCTTTCAACATTTGGTGGGATTTTCAGAGCCATGTGGCTCTGACTATGGAAAAAGTTGCAGTGAGGAGCTGAGTTGTTTAGACGAAATGCTCTGCATCCTGAGTCACTTGCAATTTCCTTGAGCTCCCTGCATTATAGCCCTGATTGCCTATATCCCCTCAAGTGAAGCATTAAGGACAAAAAAGAAGAAAAGAGAAACAAAAGATTGAAAGAAATGTTTCTCATCCTGTGCCAAAAAGAGAAAGAGAGAAATTCCCCTGGTGGGTGTCAGATTTTGGGTTGCAAAATCAACAGCAAATGAGCGCGCTCCCTTTAGAAAGTGCACCTTGCCCTTCTCATGACTTCTGCTCGGAAAATTACTCCTAGGAAGGGTGGCAAGTACATGTGGTGGCACTTGGCTGCCTGGGAGGTGAGCTCTCACTTCGTTCAGGGCCTGACCCTCTGACTCAGCGGCACTAACGATCCTCCTAAACTGGAGACATAAACATAGGAGTTCTCACTGTGATGTGGACCTCAGTGCTTTGAGATTTGATGGTGGCAGCAGACACAACAGAGAAGTTCCTTCCATGCAAGTGGAAGGAAATTCCTTGCAGTGTCTTGAAATAGCATCTGTAATGTCCTTTTCATGCTACTTCCTGATGAGAAATCCTGAGTCTGTTCAACAGAGCTCTGGGGACCAGGCTGAGGGAAAACGAGCGGGAAAAGGTGGCAACTCTTCCTGCTTCAGTCCTGAGCTCGGATCCAATGAGTCACTGGAGTGAGTCATGGTAAGTGGTTCAGTAAAGATCATGGCATTTTCTCCCCATCCCTGCGTCTTGTGCCATGGACTCCTCCAGGCTTCTTGCATTTGTTTTCAGTTTTACTGAGAGGAGGAAATGGCATCTCCAAATTCCACCCATTTTCCAAAGCATGAGGTGTCTGTTAATAGGGAATTCTGAGATAATTCTATGCATTCGTATAGTCAAACTGGGTCCCTTCTCTTTTGCTTCAGTACCTTGACCCTGCAGATCACCCACATCACATATTTTGCTCTGTTATGGATGAACTGCTTGGCTTCCTTATAAAGGGAAGGGGAATTGGAACAGTTCACTCCGGGGTTATCATGGATAGCATGTCAGATAAACCTACTTGTAGCATGTAGATATGGGTTTAGGGCTCACTCCCTGAACTGCAGAAGAGGCAGCATGGATGAAGAGCTGGAAGTGCACCAAGCAAGATGGCCTTCCATATTAAAAGTGCAAGAGAAGCCAACGCTGAAAGAATATTCCACAAATTAGAAAGAAAGAATTCCTCATTTAGGTGGGAGAGGCAAAGATGTTGGATATTAACTGACCCCAGGATGACTCTCATGGACCAGTGAGACCTCAATATGACCAAACTGCGAGTGCTTAATGTGAATGATTATCCATAGTTTTAGGAAAACACTAGGCCTGCAAAGTTCAACGTGTATAAGGAAATGGTGGAGATCAGGCAGCGATTTTCCAATAGCAGTGGCAGGGGAAGGAATGCTTGAGATGAAGCAGAGCTTTTAAATGGAGCTGCCTAACCTGGTGCTCCTATTAGTGGTGTTAAACAAAGCTGCTGGACTCCAGGGTTCAATTTTAGTTCATGATGTTTAAGGAAGATGAATTCAACCTGGAACAGGTGCAGAGAAGGGCAATGATGAGCATCAGAGGAAGGGAGTGCCCTGTTTAGGAGACTCAAAGAGCTCAACTTGTTTAGCTCAGCAAAACATGGGCTTGGAGAAGATAACATCATACTCCATAAATAAAATGGGAGCTAAACACCGGAGAGGGAGAAATGCCATTTACACTTAAAGACAAGGTTGGCCTCAGAACAGATGGGGATCAACTGGTCATGAATAAATTTAGGTTGGAAAGTGGAAGATGTTTTTTCACTACTGGAGCAATGAGATTCTGGACCAGTCTTCCAAGGGAAGCAAATAAACTAATTCCTGGAAGTTGCTAAGTTTATGAGGTGGTGACTGCAACAGCAGAGAGCTGGCCTTGAAGATCTTAGATTTTAAAATTGCCATCAGTGGAATTCATGGCTCACCCAGACCTACAGGCTCTTGTCCTGGGGTTTCTTACAGATGTTCTTGTTCTGCTCCAGTCTGTTTGCATTTTGAGGGATTCCAATGCTAACAACAAACAGGGCACTGCTTGCTTAGGAAAGAAACCGGGGACGTGGAAGCAATTCCCCTCTTCCAACAAAGGAGTGAAGATGGTTTTACTTCTTCATTAAGTGCTCACTGTGGAAACTGAGGGTAAATAACATAAGGATGCTTAGTCTTTTTGAAAGGGACCTCACGTATGCAGCATGGTAGCAACATGCAGACAGAACTCACTGTGCATAACCGATCTGCTGTACATCAGGATTAGGTTCACACTACACAATGACACCACCTTCTTTTGGGGGAAAGCTTGCTTAGATGAATGGACAGAAGTCATGTTGTACCGTGTTTCTTCAGGGACAGACAGTGGTCCTTGTATTGCCTTATTAGCTTGTATAGATGTAAATCTTTCCTTGGAGCATAATCTTGAATGTTAGTCAGGGCGCTGGTCCTGATTCACTGAAGAGCTCAGCTATTGGCTTCAACAGGCTTGAAGGTAATATCATCCTAGACTCTACTGGGGGCATTTGGTCTGACTGAAGTCTGAAACTAAAGTGACAGAAAATTAATTCAGCTAAAATGAAAGTAAAATGTCACCCTTCATTCTCTGTCAAATAAGTCTCTGTTCCCTTCTGCTGCAGATCACGTCTCTTCCACAGATGGAGGAATGGAAGCATAAAGACATTTTTCCTGTATGCATGAGGACAACAGGACCAGGAACCCTGGCTATATTTAGTGTCTGAGAGCAGAGCAATATTCCTGACTTTATTTCCTATGCCAAGTTGGGCAGTGAAACTACAGCCTCGCCAGTGTGAGACTTGGAAAACAAGAAGGAAAGCAAGGAAGGACTGGATTCCCAGGAAGAGCTGGGCTGCTGTGATTCTTGGTCACAGTTAGGCACATAAATTTCTTGTACAGGTAATGAGGATATTTTTTCTCCTACCAACAGAGTTCATAATATCTGTTCCCATACCTGTTTCCTGTCACTCAGGTCAGTGTAAATGCCCCATATCTCCCAGGCAGTAGCAAAAATTGAAGAGAAGTTGCATGGAGACCTCAGAGAGGCTTCCAGTATCTGAAGGGAGCTACAAGGATGCTGGAGAGGGACTCCTCATCAAGGACTGCAGTGATAGGACAAGGGGTAATGGGCTCAAACTGAAACAGGGAAAGTCCAGTTTGGATATAAGGAAGAAGTTCTTTACTGTGAGGGTGCTGAGGCGCTGGCACGGGATGCCCAAAGAAGTGGTAAATGTCCCACCAGTGTTCAAGGCCAGGTTG
The DNA here is from genome assembly GCA_009867235.2 of Psittacus erithacus. Classification (NCBI taxonomy): domain Eukaryota; kingdom Metazoa; phylum Chordata; class Aves; order Psittaciformes; family Psittacidae; genus Psittacus; species Psittacus erithacus. The sequence goes on along the minus strand of WYDI02004170.1, from coordinate 1,288 downwards.
GACAGAGCCTTGAGTTACATGGTCTAGTGTGAGGTGTCCCTGCCCATGGCAGGAGGTTGGAACTGTATGATCTTAAGGTCCTTTCTAACCCAAACCACTCAATGATTCTGATTCTATGAAAAATTAAAATGTGCTTCCAAAAATGGGTAGCTGTGGGTTTGATCTCCTTCAGATGAAGAAATGTGTTGAATCTACACCTATTTCTTGGGCATAATGAGGTCAAGGCTCTAGTGCAAAAGGGACGCCTTAATTCTTCATTCATTGCATAGAGAACACAAGTTTACATTTTCTGTTTGACTCTTCCTTTGCTCCAGATCCGTGGTCCACTGATGGTCCACATTGCAGGCAGGTTTCTGGTTCCCTGGCTCCCTCATGAAGGATGCTAGTTATTTCACTATTAGAAGAAATTCAGTAATGAACGCATGGGTCCGCATCAGAGAGATAGTATGGATGCACATCACACCAAGTTGCCTTACTGCCCTAAGGAAATCCTCCAATTCTATCCATCTGGCCTGCCTCCTACTTTTCAGCTTACTCTTTGTGTTTATAGCTTGTTCCAGGACATGCAACACCCACAGTGCTACACAAACACTATTTGGTAGGGTCCAAGACAGCCTCATCATTGATTTGGGCACTTTGAAAGGAGTTGTCCCTCTTCCTCCAGGAAAACCAGGAGTTATGAGTCAAGGTCACTAGGTTCCAGCAAAGGTCTTTGTGGTGGAGATAGTGTCAATCCACCCCCGAGGGTGAGACCTGAGCGCTGCGGTTATGGGCCAGTCTGCACCAGACAGTGCAGGGATGAGTCTCCTTCCCCTCCTGAAACCCACAAAGGCTCAGCCCAGAGTCTGAGCTTCACTCCCAGAGCCAGTCACGGCTGAACTGCTGAGACCCCCACTGGGTGCAGTGAGACCTCATTTCTCTTGGTGAATCTTGTCTCTGTCACTCAGCCATTGTTGCTCAACAAGCTTTTAGCAACCTTATGGCTTGAATCCAAGGTATCGTGTCCCAGACTTCCACAAAAATGGCTGGACTCGATTTTCTCTTGCAATTAGCCACTCGTCAGCTATTTCCCATCTGGGCCAGTGAATCTCACACTTCTTGTGAAAGCTGAAACAAAGATGAAGCAACTTCAGTGAAAGAAAGTGGCCAGAGAGCCACAAAGAAGCTGTAGCTCATGTCATGAGGATGCTCAGGGGCTTCAGCACCTCCTGATGAAGACAGGCTGAGAAAGTTGGGGCTGTTCAGCCTGGAGAAGAGAAGCTGAGTGGAGACCTCAGAGCAGCTTCCA
>WYDI02004169.1:0-26430 GCA_009867235.2 Psittacus erithacus | reverse complement strand
GGTGTCCCTGGCCATGGCAGGGGGGTTGGAACTAGATGACCTTAAGTTCCTTTCCAACCCTAACCATTCTATGATTCTATGACAGAAAATAATCCTTTGCCCATTTTTGCAGAACTTCCAAATCAGTATCTGATGACATTTCAGGCTGAAGTGAACATTGGTATTAGTAACTTGACACTGTTTTCCCCAAACAATCTCAGAGATACTCTGAATAAACTCCCATTTTTGAAATCAGTATCTCTGTACCCTTCTTAAGAAAGGCTAAATATGCAGAGGTACATTCAGTATTGCTGAAGAAATTAAGACTTCTCTTAGTGCTTTGGGAAAATTCTGTCCATTGACAGTTCAGCATGTATCACTTTAATGTACACTTACAAGGTAAATTTTCTGAATTCACACTGTCAAAGTTAACACACGTAATTTATTTGGTATGCACATATCCACAATGGGGGGGGGGAGGGGAGGGAAAGGTGTTTTGAGGTTCATTTCATTTTCACTAAATTTTATTCTTTGACATACAGTGGGCTCAAAAACTGAAACATGAAATCAGAGGTTAGAGATTAGAAGACATAACCTAATTCATCTTACTATGATGAGAAATGTCCTAATCAGAATGAATGCCACTGTAGTTTCACCTGTATGGCTTTGGTATGAGTATGGCATTCCTTACTGTCAGCACTCAACAAATGCCCCAGAGACAGAATGCTTACACTGAGCTAGGCTGTACAAACAGAAGGCAAGTGAGTGGGGATTAACAAAAGCCCTGGAGCTGCGTGAAACCAAGTTCTCCATTAACTTGTGGGTTATAACCTGATCACATCTAAATGAAAATAAGGCAATGTAATTTCTAACTCTTCAAGAAGGTCTTAATAAGATTCTCAGCAACCCACCAACTACTAACTTAGAGAGGTTATTGATACGCATTCAAAAAAGCATTCTTCTGTTTTAGTGCGAGTATATTCTGCATGCAAGCCCCAATTTTCAAATACGTAGTAAAATTACATTCTTGAAAAAGTGGAAGTGGAGAACTGGAAAGGCTTACGGCATAGTCCTGACACATCTACAAATTTATTATTGCCCTTAATTCCTTGGAAAGAAATTTATTTCTCAGTTCATGAAACAGAGTATGTATATTCTAAAAACTTCTAAACTGTTTTCCAGAATCACAGACATGCAAAACCAAGGTTTATATTGTGACTGTTGCAGTCAGGAATCAGATAACCACATTAAAATAATTCATTGTCACACATGGCCTCCTTTCTGATGTTAAATCTCTTCCATCTGGAGTCTAGAAGCCAGAAGGTTACCTTCTGCCAACCAAACCAGAAACCATGTCTGTGCCATAAAGTCAGAAGCATATCTTTTAGCCAAAACAGACAAGTTACCCACAATGCTTTAGACCAAATCTTCACTTACACTGTCAACAGTAAAAAGTGCTACTGATAAGCTGCACATGACTACACATACCTACACTTAATCCCTCTTTGAGACCCAATACATCCCCAATTACTGCTGAGTGACGCTCTACAAGTATTTTGGAGTTAAACTATTTCAAAAGACATAAGGTATTCTCCCCAGGTAAAAGCAAGTAAGTACTTTAGAACACAAAGAAGCATGACAAATGCATAGCTTAAAAGTATCTACCTTGATCTGTAGACATAGTCTTGATAGCCAAGACTGATCACAGCGATGACTGAGAGTCTGCTGTCAAGATTTGCTTTGGTTTGAGAAGAAAGGGCAACAATTCCTACAAAGTAAGTTGATCAAAAGGAAGGGCCTGTGTTTCAAGAATTCTATTTGAACAGATCAAATGATGAGTATTTCATACTTCTGAGCCTTCTTAATGAGAAATGCAAGCAAGTTAACATTAATAAAGCTTAGTAAAACCAACAAAGAATTTTTAAAATGAGAAGACACAAAAGCTATGCTGCAATCTGCACCAGCAATTGGATTTTAAAGCAAACAGCAAAAAGGAATCCTCATCCAAGCATGCATGCACACACATACCAGTGCTATCAGACACAAGGAGACCTTGTTTCAGGTCTTGACTTTCTTCTTGGCATCTACTCCTGATGCAATCTGACATTGGATTATTAAGGCATATGCTAGAAATGCTTCTCAAATCTGGTTTGAAGGCTGTCTCTTTATTAATAAAACTATAAAAAGGATTACATGTGCCTTAGACTTCAGATACAAGACAGGCTGAGAGAGCTGGACTTGTTCAGCCTAGAGAAAGCTCGGGGGAGACCGTATAGCAGCTTTCCAGTACATAAAAGGGGCCTACAAGAAAGCCGGAGAGGGACTTGTTTACAAGTAGCAACAAGACAAGGGGGAATCACTTTAAACTGAAAGAGGGTAGTTTTATATTAGCTATAGGAAGAAGTTCTTTACTGTGAGGGTGGTGAGACACTGACAGAGAAGCTTGCCTAGAGAAGCTGCAGACACTCCATCCCTGCCAGTGTTTGAGACCAGGTCAGAGAGAGCTTTGAGCAACCGGCCCTAGTGGAAGGTGTCCCTGCACATGGCAGGAGAGTTGGACTGGGTGAGCTTTAAAGGTTTCTTTCAAACCAAATCATCCCACAATTCTACAAAGAGGGGTTTGTTGTAATATTTGTCAAGTTCCTCTTCATTCTCGTAGCCTAAGACATCCGTGGTGCTGATCAGCCACACTTAAAACAGTGAGGATGTACACTGCAACATGCAAAAAACTGTCACACAGCAAATCCTTCCACCATTTGAGAAGCTGTTAAAGAATTCCATACCTCACTCTCTTCAGTTCACCCTGTCAAAATTCATACATATTTAAATGAAGAAGCAATTCCTATTTGCAAGTTCCAAGTCTGAGCTGTTAAATTTTTTTAGGATGGGGGATATAGATCCATTTCTATCTCAGAGCAACTGGCTTTGGCCTTCAGTCATGTCACAACTGAGAAATCATGACTGCTGAAGAAATCTTCTCCAAGGAGACTAAGCTTTTGTAGTAACTGTTAAAAGTCACACACTGCAAATATGATACATATGTAGATGACACATCAGGCAGAAAATTACAATAAAAACAAATGCAAAGAGAAACAATACCTTAAAAGATGCATTATGAGGGGGAAAAAAAAGGGGGCAAAAAACTAAAAGCAAATTCATCCATTTGAGAGCTAAATAAAAGAAAAAATCTTACCCTAATTTACTCAGGCTCAATCTTAGAATAGTTAGGGCTGGAAATGACCTTAAGATCACCCAGTTCCAACCCCCCTGCCATGGGCAGGGACACCTCACAGCAAATCATGTCACCCAAGGCTCTGTCCAACCTGGCCTTGAACACTGCCAGGGATGGAGCATTCACAACTTCCCTGGGCAACCCATTCCAGTGCCTCACCACCCTCACTGTAAAGAACTTCTTCCTTATATATAACCTGAACTTTCCCTGTTTAAGTTTACAGAATAGTAATCTCCAGGATGAGATACTTCTTATAGATTCTTCTCTAAGGAGAAAGCTGGGAGTCATGCTCATCTACCTCAAAAAAAAAAAAAAAATGTAGCTAAAAGGTGTGCCACACACGGTATATCTTTGAAAAAACACATCAGGTAAAATGGTGCTCTTTCTCAGTACAGCCTGAAGAGGGGAGGCATCTTGTGTTAGCTAAACCAGCATCCCAAAGCCATATGTTTCAAGGGTTTGGACATCTCTAGTTTGAAGCTTCCATGCTAATGCAGGTTCAAGGTCACAGAGCAACCAAAACATTAACAACTCAATCATAAAATAAACTACACATATGTAATTTGATGTGATTATACCATACTAGCAAAGTTGTTTATCCGTATCTTTTCCCTACAAAATGCTCCAGTTCATGTGTCTAGCAAAAATCTCCCCAATTAATCCTGGGACTGACTAATGCTGAATCATCATAAACAGCTCAGAATAGTTACTAACAATTAGAGTGATATAATTGCTATTCACAGTTATATCACTAATGGTTATCATATACCATTTCCTTTATTTTCCTATGCTACATAACACAGTAGGCCTCCAAACAAATCTAGGATTAAACAATGTGTTTACACCAGCAAAAATCAAATCTATAAACAAGCTAATACAAAAAAAACAGAAAAAAGAAACCTGAGAAAACTATAGTTTCTCCCCCGCATCTTCCCCTGTAGAAAAGCACAGGCAGGTACAGGATGCGTAAAGCTGGACAGCATCATCAAAAAGATTTCAAGCTTATGCATGTCCCAACACTCCATGCAATCTATACTGAGAGACTCAGAGAATTTTTTCTTAAATGGGCAAGTAAAACATTAGGACCACTACTGTTTAAAATTCAAGTCACAGAACCTGACTTTCTGATTTTGTTCTCCTCCCTGCTGGCTTTTATTACAGAATTGTCACCTATAGCCTTAAAGGCTGCTCTTCCCTCCCTCCCCATGAAGTCAAACATACAAGAATTCTCTCCTGGTGAGCAAATTGCTGGTGTCATCTTAGATTGTAAAATACAACAAACTCTGGATTTCAGGAAAGCAGAAAACTTTAAAATCAAACATTTCAGAACTGATTTATGCATACAGGTTTTTGCAGATTATAATAAAAGAAGCCATTCTATAATTGTTAGCGTCAGTCAGAATGAAAACCTCCCAAACACGGGTACGTTCATACATGTAGTATGGAATTTTAAGTACACTTTATATGACTCAAGTTAAGCCCAGGGCTAAATCCTTTTAGAAATCGGGCCATAAAAAACAAAAGAGGCTAACCTACAGGGTGGTTGATCACAGACTTATCTTCTGCATACCACTGAATTGAGAATTTAACACAAAAGCAAACATACTTTATTAAAGATTTACTTGGAGCCCAAACAAAACTATGTTAAAATAAAATACTAGAAAACCTCAACCTTAACATATTTTATACATTTCTACGATCCTGTAGCTGTTTACAGTTACAATTAAAATGCTGGTGTTTAGTTTCTCCATTCCATTGCAGAGTGTCTGGGTACAAGGGATGGGCTACGTGTTCCTATCTGAAGTATGCTACAATACATGTACTTTTAAATTAAGCCACTAGCTCAGTGGCATTAGAGGAACAAAAAGAAGGAAATGCAGACCACAGTATTAACTGGGCAAGTTCACTTTCAGTACCCAGAAGCAGTAATACCCAAATTGTAAACTATGGATAAGGATGATATTGCAGAATACTTTCTGGGCTCCTCAGGCAATCTAGAATGCTCTTCACTATCCTCTCCTGACATTTCATGAAGTATTTTCTTAAAACGAGTTTCCACAAAGAGTTACAGGTACAGTTCACTTATCTTCCAGTCCTGTGTCAACAAGAATGTAAGCATCCACAAAAAAATAAAAGGATACGGTCCAATTAATAAAAAAGTTCAAGGAATCCTGAGCTACACTTACTGAGAAGGTAAGCAAACATTCCTCTGTTATTACTACTATCTTGCTCTAAGTAGGAGTATCAGAAAAGAGGAGGAGTGGAAACTGAAGAATATTGTAAAGTTGTTGGGTTTTCTTTAATTACTTGTATCTCATGCAAATTGGCTTGTCAGAGTTGGATCAGATGCATAGGATGCATACCGTTAGCCAGACAGGACATTTAAAAAGCATACCTGTTAAATATGTTCTCACTTGCAGCGTACTTGTCCAGTCTTCCCAAAGGCGTCAACATTTCATCTTGTGAGACAAAGTCCAGGGCTGAAGGTATAATAATCACATCAGACTCTGAGCTGTAGTCATCCACACCAACTATCAGAGACATCAGAAATATTCCTTATAATCACAGTAGTTTAACACTAAAATGATGTCTGTTGTTGGTCTGAAATAGTCTAGGCAAAGTCCAAATGACAACATATTTACTAACTGCATTCCCCTCAGCTTTCCCAAACACTCATAAGGACTTTTCTATACAACAGTGATTAATGACATTTATTGCACTAAATGGATTTTGAGTACTTTTCTCTAAATTCCAAAATATGTTTCACTAAACACCCACAGTTCTCAGTATTTTTAGCTGAAAAACAATGTTTTTATCAAGTGACTTTTAGTTAGTTGTAAAGTCAGCTTTTTGAAGACACACAGACTAAAATCATAGCTGTAAGTAGCCCTGATATAGAGTTAATATAACAACATCTAACAGAACACAAGAAGACTTTTTTAAACCTAAATTAAGCATGTAAGAAAGTTCAAATGTGTGTGTTGCATCCAACTACCAAATAAACTAGCATAATTATTAACCAGCACAAGAACTATTCCAGGTCACTTGCTTTACTCCTGAAAATACAACACTAGAGTACACTACAGCTATTCTCCAGTCTAGCCAAGCTTCTCTGAAAAGCCTTTTGAAAACTGGCAAATAGAGACACACAGAAGACAAAGACAGATCTTGTAGCCCAACAATTTTTATTTTTTTTAATGTGAACTCTATGGAGGAAAGAAAGAGATTACTGTCCTCTTGCCTTTCATATGATTATACTACCTTACATAAATCGGTTACCAGATATTGTATCATTGTCTTCAACATTCAGAATACATAAGCAGGTACCATTTTCTGAATGTCTGTCTTAACATGCTTCAAACGTCAAAAGATTTAACACCAAACTTCTCTAAAAGAGTAGTATTTTTAGACCTAAGTCAAGTTAACAGCATCCCTTTTACTAACAAACTAATTCTCCCCTTTCCTAGGTACAGAATCAATGGCCATTGTTTTATTGATTGTAAATCCCATCCCTGGAGGAGGATCCAAATTCCACCATTGCTGATAGGACATAAAATCTTTGCCAGAAGTCAAATGAAGAAATGAGGGGAGGAGAGCAAGTGCGTAAAAATACCCTGGGCAACAGGTATAAGGAAGAGCGTGCTAGTAGCTGTGAGATAAAGTAGATGGAAGAGCAATTTGGGGAGAGGAATTAGTGGTCTTGGCTATGCCTGCGGCAGAGGATAGCAAACTTCTGGGGAGAGGAAGGGAAGGCTTAAAAGACAGGTCAGCTGCAGAAAGCTATTGCATCACAAAGGGGAAGCAATTAGCAACCCCAAGTTCACACAACTGTTTGAACCTGTGTCTGGTTTGGCATTGTGGGTCTGGTTGTTTGGGGTTTTTTGTTGTTGTTCATTTGGTTTAGGTTGGGCTTTTTTAAAAAAAAAAATGTTTTATTTTCACAGGAAACAGGGGAGGGAGTGTGAAAGTTCACTCATAATGCAAACTAGGATTTTATGCCAGGTTAAATTAACAAGGAACAGGCTACACCCTTTCACAGGGTCATAGGCCTTTAATTCAAAGTATCAATACAATTGAAACCAGGGGTTTTCCTGTGTTTTCAGCTATGCCATGCACCTTTCTCACAAGGACTAATATTTTTAGAAGAGAGTATTTCAGTTGAAGGCATCTACAATGATCACCAAACTGCCTGACCATTATAGGGCTAACAGAAGTGATAATGTTATTAAAGGAAACGTCCATATGCCTCAAACACTGACAGCTTGGAGCGTAGACCACCTCTCCAGGAAGCCTGCTCCACTGTTTAACCACCATCTTGGTAAAGAAATGCTTCCTAATGTCCACCCTGAACCTCCCCAGATGGATGCAGCTTTGAACCATTCCCAGGTGTCCTGTCACTGCATCCCCAGGCAGAAGAGATCAGCATCTCCCTCTCCACTTCTTGGGAATCATAGAATGGTTAGGGTTGGAAAGGAACTTAAGGTCATCTAGTTCCAACCCCCCTGCCATGGCCAGGGACACCTCACATTAAACCATGCCACCCAAGGCTCTGTCCAGCCTGGCCTTGAACACTGCCAGGGATGGAGCATTTATCACTTCTCTGGGTAACCCATTCCAGTGCCTCACCACCCTTACAGTAAAGAACTTCTTCCTTATATCCAATCTAAACTTCCCCTGTTTAAGTTTGAACCAGTTACCTCTTGTCTTATCACTACAGTCCCTCCCCAGCATCCCTATAGGCCCCCTTCAGATACTGGAAGGCTGCTGTGAGGTCCCCATGCAGCCTTCTCTTCTCCAGGCTGAACAGCCCCAACTTTCTCAGCCTGTCTTCATATGGGAGGTGCTCCAGTCACCTGATCATCCTTGTGGCCCTCCTCTGCACTTGTTCCAACAGTTCCACGTCCTTTTTATGTTGAGGACACCAGAACTGCACAATACTCCAAGTGAGGTCTCACAAGAGCAGAGCAGAGGGGTAGGATCACCTCCTTCTACCTGCTGGTCACGCTCCCTATGATGCAGAGCCCAGGATACAGCTGGCTTTCTGGGCTGTGAGCGCACACTGCCGGCTCATGTTCATTTTCTCATCGACCAGCTGTAGGAAGCTGTAGGGAGCAATAAGGTAGCTCCTCAGCCTCCTTTTTCTCCAAACTAGACAAGCCCAAAGTCCTCAGCTGCTCCTCACAGGAACATTTTGTTGTCAACCCTTCAACAGTAGCAGCTCACAAACTCAAGACATACTCTGAACCAAGACATTCTGCAACATCCACACATAAAATGTTACACAGGTACTCCTCATTCCGAGAAATTAACCGCATTAGTATTTTTTTATCATTATAATTGCACCCTTCACTAGGGAGCTAAAGCACTGCACTTGGATCAATTTCTAAACTACATAAATTAATACTGTTAAATTCTGGCATAACAAAAAAAAAAATCCCCATCACTTAACACTCCGTGAAATTAATCCTATGACAGCATCCTATTTTCTATTTTCCTATTTAACAGTCTGTTGATCATACTATAAATTTAAAAGCATAAACTAAAGAAGCTATTTCAAAGTATCAACATTATTATCACCATTATTTTATTTAGCTATCAAATGCATGAATAAAAGCTCAACAATTACACCCAACTATCACTAGTTTTACTGCCTTTGTTTCTCTCTTCTCAACCTCAACTTTATGGCCATGTTTCTCTCTTTCCCCTCTACATTTATTCTCCAGTAATACTCCTACTGCAAGTGGCCTGATGTAGATGCCATCTTACATACTGCAGAACATGGCAACTGCTCACTTGGTATATCTTAACACATAAACATGCATCAAAGTTGACTAAATATCTGATGCTTTTGATATAGCGAATGGAATGTTCTTGTTAATTTCTGCCTTGTGAAACTAGTTAACCAAACTGCTAAATCCACTCTATATCAGATGTAAATATCAAGATAAAAATATGAGCAGCTGCTTACAATTTATCTAATAGATGTCTCCTACTAGTTCAGACAGAAAGTGAGGTGTGTGCATTTGACTCTGCTGTGTTTGTGCATTGCAGAATTAAATTTAGCACTACACTGGGCTTGACATGCCTCTGCTACTGGTGTTGAGTAACATTTATTAAATAATTCCAGCATCTTGGCTCATAGTCACAGAAGAGATCATTCAAATGGCAGCATCCTGATAAATGCAACACTAATACCAACAGGGAAGAAAGGGTGATAAAAATAAATCAATCAGTTCGCAGTTTATAGTTCTGTTAGTGTTACGGTTATCTTACATATTCCTTTTCACTTGGAACATGAAGACATGAATCCAAGTAAAAAGAGACATTAGTCCAGTAGAATTCACATTCTAACAAAGCTCCTCAAGTTGATGTTTGTCTTTGACTTGCCCGCTTTGACATTCCCTACACTGGGAAGGTTATTCCAAAGAAGTTACCAAAAGGCTGTTAACTAAAGGCCTCTACAGCCTTCCACTGCTTTACACCCAACTTTGAGCAGTTGCCCAGGTACCACAGGACCTTTTGTAAATTTTACCAGTGTAAAAAATACTCTGAACACAAATGTACTGGTTTTGGCTGGGAGAGAGTTGTGCACCTCCAACTTACTTGCTGGCAGGGCAGTGTGAGAAGCAGAAATAGAAAAGGCCTTGACACTGTGTAAGCACTGCTCAGCAGTAACTAAAACATCCTTGTGTTATCAACACTAGTTTCAGCACAAATCCGAACCACAGCACCATACATGCTACTATAAAGAAATTTAACTCTATCCCAGCCAATACAAGCCTCGGCTTGCTCAAATGCAGAACATGCAGATTCATTCCCACTTCAGAATGTAGACCAGGCAACAGGGCCACATGTTACTTTCCTGCTGCAGAAAAAACTATAGGTCACTTTTCTTATTTCCTCCACTTTTTCAAACCAGTACAGAAAGTCAAGACTAAATGCTCAGAAGGTACCTCAGCTACAAGACAGCACTGAAAACTAATGCAAGTGAAGAACATAAGTACTTTTCAATCTGGTCTTACATGTTCACACCAGCATGCAAAAGAAACAGACCTAAGAAATTAGAAGTTAACACCTTATCCCAGCAGCTTAACATGACTAGTGGTGAGGAATAATAATTGGACAAGTGTGAAAAGCAATAGCAGTGCCCCTATTTTCAGTCCACATAAGCACCAAAACAGAGCAAAACGCATAAATGCATTTATCTAGAATAAGCAGTTTGCAAACTCCTGTTCAAAACTCTACAATACTACCACCGAACACAAGGCAGCATTAGATAACAAGCACTAGACTTGGAGTATCTATCACTGACCTGTTGTATGACACAACCCAAGTAAAACTCTTCTTTTCTGTATCTTCATTTTCCTGTCCAATCATTTGTTTGACTGTTAGTGATAGAAACTATTCAGGCTTGTCTATCTTGCATCTAGTCTGTACTGTACCAAGAATATATTAACACCCCCTCGCTTTAAGTTCTCGTGTTTCCCTTAAGTTCTGTTTTATGGCAAGGTTACCATAATTACTTGCCACAATTACTAACCAACTTGGACCATACAGCAATCTTGCTGAGACAGACTATGTATAGAGGAGCTTAGTCAACTGCTGACAAGCTTAGCTGACAAGCTTGGCTGACAAGCACGTAACAACAAAAAAGAAGTCCATTTAAAACTCAGTCCCCTATATAAAACCATAGCCAATACGTCAATTTCCAAGTAAGCCCATTTTTCTACTACATATCTTCATAATATCTTTAAGAAAGATTTTGGTCATATTGTGTCTTGTACAGACAGGTGGACATCATGTTTGAAAAAATAATTATTATTTTTCTTTTATTTAATACTGCATGAACAATTTTTTGCCACAGACTGTTCAGTAGCAAGGTCTACATATATTATTTTTATTCTTCTGTATTTGCTATGGGCTCCATGGCAAACACATATCCTTCATCATTTTGACATAGACACTCAGAAACAAGACAACAGGTATTCTAAAAATGAGCAATTTTCATTTCTAAAAGCTGAGCAACAAGCAATTTTAAATGTTCAGGATTTCCATCTAATATTACCTTTCTCATTTTATTTTCTGAATTCCCAAAGCATTCTGAAGATCTATGAAGAAGTCTGTATGGCAGCTGCTACAAACATCTCCAGTAAAATGAACTAATTTTTCTTCAGCTGCAGTACAGGCTATTTACTATGCCCTATATCAACAGTAACCATAAGAATGTTCAGGTTAATACATCACTTACATGCAGAAAGGACTTAGTTCTGTTCTGCTGTTCAAGCAAGTATTTTTGCTGTTTAATTGTAAAGCAAAAATAGAAGTCCTACCTACATAATAGGTAGTCATGATCACAAAACAATAGGAGCAAGTTTCAGTATTTCAATATTTTAAACAGATTCTTTTCCACCTCATTTTCTATAAAAAATATTGTTTTGCGCCGATGTTCTACAAAGAAATCCATCACATTTAGCATGGAAGCTAAATATCTGTATTTGTCCACAGTTAGTAATTCATTACTCTTACCCTCTCACACTGAACTATAGTCCAGCCTGGTTCCACAGCGACATCACAGACCAAAGTGTCAGTCATGCTACTTCACCTCCATCTGCTAACAGAAATTTACTGCACTGCTTCAGTAACATCAACCAAGGGCTATTGCGATGACAGTTACACAAGTATTACAAAAAGCATTTGTCATGCTGAATTTCATCACCCTGCCTGCCTGATCTAGGTATCACTGGCTATCTCAGATCCCGCTGTCAGAAAGTAGGAGCCAATTTTTCCAAGAAACACTTAAAATTTATTATCTCTGTTTTCCTGTTGTAGTCTGAGACTGAAAATGCAAATGAGATAACACAAGTTCACCCCAATATTGCAAATGTTTTCAGAGAAAAATACAAATTTGAACAAGGCGTGGTTTTACTCAGCAAAATTACAAAATAGGTGCACAAAAGCATAAAAGGGACCTGCAACTGATAACGATTAGATTTCAATCTGCCCACCATATTAGCAGAAATAAGAATCACGCTTCCCTTTTGCTCTCTCTCCCTAAATTTCCCCTTTGAGTATGGAGCACTATGTACCTTAAGCCTCTTAAGAATGTGAAGTTACCACACCTGTATGCACAGACTTTGCCTGCACTCTAAATTTGGTGGGACAAGGTTTGGGGGTGGGGTGGAAGGAGGAGAGAGGGAAAAGCAAGGAAGAAGACAAGGGGGAAATGCAAAGCAGCTCTGATGCAAAGCTGCTGTGCTAGTAGCAAGGCTTATCACATTAGCCTCTATGTAGCACTTTCATAGCAGAGCCTGCCAACAGCTTGAAGCACAGAGCAAACCCTTCAAAATAGATCTTTGGTACAGGCTTGCAGAGAGAGCATTCAGCAGATGAAAGAAAGACACAGGCATCAAAATCAGCAACTGTTTACACACAGGACTTATGCAAGCATGGCACAGCAAATTTCAAAAATCCAGTAGAGTAACAGACTAAGAGAATATTTTCTTTTCGCAAAGACCTTTGGTAAAAGACAGTTATCAAGCATGACAAAGGTGTTGCATTTCTCATCAAACATCATAGGAAACAAGGAGTAACACAAAATTCTCTAAGCAACAAGAACAGGCGTGGCTACAAACAAGTTTGTCTTTCCCGGCATATACAAACAGCACTGAAAATCCTGACTCGCTCTAAAACAAAGGAATAGTTCTATCTCCTATTGCTCACCAGTCATTTATTTGTACAACAGTGGAATGTACCTTCAACAGTTTGACCTGCAGCAAAGGCTGGTCCAGAGGAAATTCAAACAAAGAGAACAACATCCAAGCTACCAGTGAAAACAATCAACAGTTTACATTTTGTCTGCCTATTTCCTGTTGGTAACATGTCACACCCATCACCATGGTACTCAAGTCCCTTGCTAGTCAAGTCTCTGTCTTTTACCCCTTCCTAACAACTGCATACAATTAAGAGTTGTGAAGTGAGCCTGGAGTGAAGCAAGTCAGCTATCGCGAGCAGGAAGTTCCATCTAAGGTACTTTTTTCTCCTCTACGAGTTCCTTACAGTCAAAGAAAGGTATCCATCCTCTCCCTGCAAAGGACTGCTGCCAAGGGGTTTCTGACTGACTCAGTGACTGACTGAGAATTCTGCAGCACTACAAAGAGACTCCCACTTCATCTTCAACCAAGATGTTCTCCCTGGTCCTACCATGGCAGGACATGTACACAGGACACAACACTGATGTGACACCATGAGTTATGACACATCAGCTACTAACCAAACTGCTCCACTTGAATCAAGTGTTGCTCTACTGTACAGTTTACTTTGACTAGTTCAATCACAGTAACTGAAATACACTTACTTGGGCTGAATGCTGTAAAGACAAGTTCTATGACTAGTACGTCCTTAATCTACAAAATGCGGCCTTCCAATATAAATCACTTTGAACTTCCTAACTGTACTTCTCCTTTCTCCAGTTAAAACCCAGACAATGCCCTTGAGATGTTATTTGACAGCATTCAAAACTCTTGATGGAATAAGCCTTTGTGTTTCCAGAGCATTTGGAGGTGAAAATTCTTCCTATAACTCTTCACGCTTTTCTTCCTTCTGCAACTCTCCATGCTTTTTCTTGTCCATGCTCAGTATAAAATGTAAAATTGCTTTAAGGGAGAAGACTGAGCAGTACAGAATGCAGCAGATTAACTCAGGAAAAGAAATGTTATTTAAAATAGTTTTCTCTAGTAAAACATACATACAAGCAAATTTACACAAGCAAGTATCCCTAAGGACTAATCAAGCTATTCCTCCTGCAGGCTAGAGAGGAAGGAAAAGGTGGTCTCTCTTCCATTCAAATATTTGGAAACTGTTCAGGCACTATGGCAACAAGACAAGAAAACACCTAAGCAGAATTGTTTACCAGAGATCAAAGCACC
Organism: Psittacus erithacus; assembly: GCA_009867235.2. Lineage (NCBI taxonomy): Eukaryota > Metazoa > Chordata > Aves > Psittaciformes > Psittacidae > Psittacus > Psittacus erithacus. Next base: position 12,294 of record WYDI02004169.1, on the reverse strand, counting down.
AACAGTCTGCATTATCGCTCACACACAGTGTCACTTATACGTTAGTATATTTAGCTTTTGTGGAACTCATACTGCAGAATAATGCATATTTGTTGTACTGTTACTATACAGGTGCCTGCTCGTTCCCCCACTCCCCAGTGCAATGAGGAGGAGAATCAGAAAAAAACATAAAAAAAAAAAATTCCCATACATTGAAATAAGAACAGATCAATAATGGAAATCAAAGTAAAATATATTATTAGAATAATAAAAATAGGAAAGAGAGAGAGGAAGAAATAAGCAAGCGATATACAACTGCTCACCACCCACTGAACACTACTCAGCCCATCCCCAAACAGCAATTGGCCCCTTCCAGACAACCCCCCCAGCTTATAGACTGGGTATGATGCTGTATGGTAAGGGATATCCTCTTGGCTGGTTCAGGCCCACTGTCCTGTCTCTGCTTCCTCCTGGCTTCTTGTACCCTTCCTCACTGGCGGAGCATGAGAGAGTGAAAAGCCTTTTGATCAGGGTAAACACTTCTTAGCAACAACTAAAACACCAGTGTGTTATCGGCATTCTTCTCAGACTAAAGCCAAAAACCTCATCACCGCACCAGCTACTAGGAAGAAAACTGACTCTATCCCAGCTGAAACCAGGACGCCTTTCAAAAACACCCTAGCAAACCAGTCCTCTGAACTCTCAGAGCAGTTGTCCCGCTGTTGCAAATGAACACCCTTCACATATTTTGACATTTTGTTCAACCTATATCCTGAACAGGGTTTTAACACCACACTGCCAGAAAAAACCACAGCATTCCTCCCACACCACATGAAACCACATTTTTTTTCTTATGCTATACCTTCTAAAGTAAAGAAGCCCTGATGTTCTGGGTTCCTTTAGAGGCAGCTGTCTCTGCCTCTCTCTTCCAAAGAGGGAATTGTTACTTTAGCTCTCAAAGCGGAACCTATCCTTTCATCCAGATCCATCACAAGTCATCTCTTGCAGCTACTACTCTTACAATGAAAGCTTCCTGCCCACATGGAGGGAAAGTCTTAGCAACAAAAGACATATAGAGTAAAGAGAGGCATTTTATCTTCAACATGCTGTGGTCTGCCACCTCCACAATAGATCAGCAGTCAGAAACAACAGCACAAACACCAACGTTTCACCCTTAAGCAGTTAAGATTTTGGAAAGTTCCAGCTCCTTCCTGCCTCTTTCACTCCTTTCTTTTTTTTTTTTTTATCCCTCCAAGAGGAAGAAAAAGGGAGGAGAATACCTGAAGCCCCAGGAGATAAATCAGAAGACAAACGACAAACAAACTCAATAAATAAGAGGTTGCAGCCTTAATTGAGGAGCCCTGCCGGAGAAAGGAACTTAAAAGGTAGCTGGCAAAAAGCACCATTTCCACATCAGATGCTACTGGCCTTGGGAAGCCCAAAGCCTAGAAAATTACCTGTTCTTCAATCCTTTGCTAGATGTAATGAAGAAAACATTTGCAGCTTCATGAAGAAGGCTCATCAGCCCATATCAAAACAAGCACAAACCTTTCCTCACATTATCTCCTCTCTAGGATCCTAGGAGATTGCTCAAGAAAGTGACTAACCGTTTATTACCCACCTGAGACTGCTGAAACCAAAATTCCATGGAGACACAGCTGTCCACTTGAGTATCACAGTTTCTGTGAGGGTCAATCACCACATTAAAAGACAAAGAAATGAACTGAAGAAACAGGAGAATTAAAACCTGATCTCCAGGGGAAACAGATTTAACAAGTATGCTACATTAGCATTAAAAAACTGTTACTAGATTCCCGGTGGAACAGAATCTCAGTCCCACCAGAGAACTCATTCCAAGCGCTAGAGAAAGTCCGCCATTAATTTGTTATTATTTTTTGCAATGCAGACATTCAAGATTGCAGATGACTGAAATACCAACCCAGTAATTCAAACTATTCCAGCACTCTTTCACCAGAGCTAAGACTCTGATGGAACCAAAAGGTCAGTACTACAACATGGCACTGGAACATTATGCTGGAAATTTAGCTATAATCAAAGCTGGAATTAAGTCTAAAAAGTGACCTGACTTGCACTCTACACACAACTAACAGCATAACAAAATTTGCTAATTCTTGTTCTGTGGCAAAGGAACAAAGGAACCACAATGCAAAAGCTTCTGATATTACTATGTACATCTGTGGGAAAGGTTAAGATTAATTTTAACATAATGAATGCATGTTATGCCAGTGTAATTCACTGCAAGAGAGTAAGAACTACAACAAAGCATCAAGCTGTGATTATGATTTGACACCACAGGGAAATATGACTGATTTTATTTTAAAAAAAACAAAAAAAAATTTTTGTACTTTTAAGTATAATTTGAAAAAAAAATTAATTGAAATTAGCTTCTATTTGGGAAGAAACCTGTGCGCTACCAGAAGTTTTAAGAATAATTTAACTAAAAGCATTCAACCAACAAAAGCTCACTGCTAACGCCACATGATTTGCTGATCACCTGGAAAAGGAACACCTCAATGATAAACCAGCTTCTGACATCCACAGATGCACAAAGAGTATTTTCTTCAGCTCAGTTAGATCACTGGTTCACTCACAAAGAAGCTCACTGACAGGAGAGGCTAAAAAGATCTGTCTTCCCTCTCCAATCAATGAAAAAGAACTCTATACTAAAACCAGAGGTATGTTAGGTCATAACTACTAGTTTCATTATCATTATTTTTTATTTTTAGAACTGTCTAATCCACTAGTAAAATCCAGCCATTCACACTAGATTTGCCAATTGCAAATACTATTTTAATTTTACAATATATCATACTGTTAAACTCTTACGCCAAAGAAAACAAGTTTACAGACGTGTACATCTCTATAAAAACTTTAACACATCTAAACTAGAACTGTCTAAACTATGCTTAGATATTAAAATAGAATTTTCTGCATTTTTACTCTAATTGTACAGAAAAAGGTACCTATCACTCATCATTTCTCAACATGACATGAGGTGAAGCTTCAGAATCTGAATCTTAAGTTATGTAACCAAAGCACGCATACAGTACTAGCAACTATCTAAAGTCCAAAAGTTGTATGTAAATGCAGCTGTTGGTTATCAATAATAAACATCTTTTCAAAAAACTCACATGCAAAACAGCAAAACCAGTTATTAGATTAAAATTTCTTTTCCCGCCTGACTTAAATCACAATTAAAATCCCAAGTTAAATAAAGCTACCCTCTTTTCCCAATCTGAATCCTAATTACAGATGGCTTTATTTTACAGAATACACATCCTGCACACATCAATGGACAGACTGAAAATCAGCATCATGGTACACTGATTTCATCTATCTGTACTGATCAAGCTTCAGAAAGATCCAGGGGGAGAGCAGAAGGGAACACAAACTATCTAGGAAGAGTCATAAAGAACACTTTATTTATCATCAGCAATATGTAATTCTACAGCCCCATGTGTTCGCTTTTCAATCACTTTTGTTGCTTATTTTCTCTTCTACACTTAGCTTACACAGTTATATTATTTCATTTGGATTTTGCATGCACAAAAAGATTTGAACAAAAGCCAAATTCTTCCTGACTTCTTTTCATATACTGTGCAAGATCTCAGACAAAGGATCAAGGAAGTCAATAGTCCAAGCAGTCTTCTGGGTAACTATGCAGCTGACATTGAATTGCTATCTCAATTTTGCAACCTTATAGAAGCCAGATGGGATGGGGTGTCTTCTGCAGGCTTTCACTTGGAATTTTCACCCTACTGCCTTTAGGATGGGAGTTTCTGCCTTAGTGAGTAGCACACAAAGATTCTTGTTAGGTTCACACAAATGAAACACAACGATATGTTACTTATTTGCGGGGGGGGGGGGGGGGGCGTAGAGTCAAAAAAAAAGTTGACTTTCCCAATAAGAACTTACATTTAGGAATCAAATTCCTTTATAACCTTCTGTATGTTAAGCCAGGATACAGTCACTGATTTTTTTGTCTTGGTTTTTACTTCAAACTACCAAGCAAGAAGTGGCTGAAATCAGAACCAGAATTTCTTTAACTATTATCACAGCCTTAATCATCAGGAGCTACCTCCACAAAAGCAAAATATTAGTTAAAATATAAGTACTGAAATACCCTGGGCCAAGCTATGTAACTACTTATAGCAGTCATCAGTGTAATGTACCATCAGGTGTAAAGTATGCATTCACCTCTAAAAAAATATGAATTTAAAAAAAAAAATATAATCAGATATTTCATTGGTTACCAAGCAACCAGGAGCAGAAAATACTATGAAGCTTTTAAAATAGAAACGTAAACCAAAACTGAAATTAATTATTTAAAAATCAATCCAGCTGGTTTATCAGCCACTCTCTAAATGCCTTTCTTATAAAAGATCCTGTTTAATCTTTGACCTCTTAAACAAAAGGCAACTTTCAAACAGATGCCTTCGACAGCATATATTCTGAAGATCTCCCACTCCTCCAAAAGCAGATTTACTACTCCCTGTTGAAATCTAGCAATGTTTCACTTTACCTAAATATTTATCAAGTTCTCTTTGGGAAATGGTACTTTCTTTTACAAGCAACTATTAAAATGATAATCCAAAGATGTCATTTACTGGTTTATATTTCAGGTTAATTGGAATCCAGTAAGCTGGCACACTAAATGAGAGGCTCAAATTGTCCAGCTGTACAAGTTGTTGATTAACCTCCAACTTTCCAGTAAAATACCTAATTCCAGAGATCCTAAAGACAAAGATCATTCACAACAGCTACCCTTAACTCTGCAATTCTAAGAAGATACAGACACTTGATTCATTACTTTTAGCAGCAACAGCGCATTGCTGTTTGCTCAACTCAAGACTGTCTCCTGCTGCTTTAGAACACAACCAATAAAAAGTATCTTATTTATAATAAACATACAAAAGAAAATTAAAGAATTATTAAGGTATTAGAAAAGTGAACCACACTGTAGACTGCCATTGTAAAAAAACAAAAAAAACCACCAACCCTAATTTGTGATTCAGAATCAAATCTGGACTCACTGATAAGCTGCGAAGGAATGCCTGGTCTAGTAAAACATCCTAAGCCATATGCCAAATCAGAGAGTCAGCTTCAGATGTCCAATCCAGATCTTTATACATGCATCCTGTCTTAATCACTCCTGGTTTCTCCAATGCACCTTATGGACGTTTTCCTATTGCTTGATACCAGATCAATTAAAAAGGCCAAAGATTTATTATTTATTACTTAGTTCACTTTTCAAAATAGCTGATCAATTGATCCTATCTCAGTCTTTGCTTGTAATTCATGTCATTTTACATTTACCTAATTTCTCCTCCTAAATTACATCACCATGACGACAGATACGCCTGCATGTCTTTTTCTTACTCTATCCCTAACTATAGCTTAGCACACTGAACAGCAAGACCACAGCTGGCAGAAATTACACATGCATAAAAGCTACCAGCACTTCACAATTCCTTTTTTACAATGGCATTCTACTACTTCAGGAATAAACCTCTAAACCAGTATCCAATGCTACTGCCCTGAAGAGCTATAAATATTTACAACACAGAGGTTCTGTATGGTGGGATTCAGGCAGAAAATTGCCTGAAAAGAGATTTTTTTTTAAATTGTCCGTTTCCTATATGCAACCATGAATTTGTAATCCTAAATAATACATCAATTAGGAAGGCTTCCATAAATTGCTTAAGACCTGTTGTACATGGGTACAAAACATTGTTATTTCAAAGAAATACCACTGCACAGAAGCAGTGCTTTTGACAAGATACGTACAGCCTCTCTGGTCTGTATGATTCTCCTCCAGCTCACACCCACCCCACAAGAACAAAAATCACATGAAATCCAGAACCACAAAAGACATCATGTGACTGAACTATGTTCAGACAGCACATGTTGATTCATACAGATTCCTGGTTTTTCTCTTAAGAAGACATACACAACTATTGAGCTATTCACTTCTACCTACTTCCATCAAAATCTCAGTAATTTTTAATGAGATTTCAAATATTTAAATTTCTATAGCACCTGCCTTCAGGATGCTCTCATCTGCACTGAGTCATATCTCTCCACACATATATCATTTCTTAATTTTTAAAGGCAAGAACATAACATTCAAACCACCACCAGGAACCCAGGGACTCAGAATCACCTCTCCAATGACTACACATAATTTCTTACTTCAACTCCTGTCTTAGTCAACAAAAACCATAACTTAAGTGGAAATTTAAGAATGCACTTTTTGAAGTGTCACTTCTGAAGAAGTCCTCCTGAACTCAGAGTTTTCAAAGAGCTACGCTATCAATCTGAATTAATAAACAAATAAAGCCTTACAGAAAGGCTCCTTGTGTGAGGCACCACATGATAAAAGCCTTTTAAATGTCAGATGACAAAACTGGAACAGAAGATGTAACAGCTGCATTCTGAAAAATTAAAATGACTCTCCTTTAAAAACCTAAGGCATTAAACGAAAGGTCATTCTCCTGCGATCACCCCCTTGGGAGCGGATCAAGGTGCAGACACCACAGCAGACCAAGTACCTTCAGACAGGAACAAGCTGTCTGTACATCCAGGCAGACTGCGAGGAGGCAGCCACCAGCCTCACCAGCTGCCTCCGCCTCCATTTTTCTCCACTTTCCGCTCAAAATTCATCCTCCTCTGCTTCCACGGAGCTCCCTCAGTACTGACATTACCAACAGATGCCTTCTCACCTGAGTAACATCTCACAGTCTGCCCTGCCAGGCTTCATACCCCTGAGTTAGTAATTCTGCACCAGAGCCACACTCTTCAACTCACACCCTGACATTAACTCACTTACACACAGCTCTCCATCAGGGTCAGGAAGAAGGGGCCTGAGGGGACACGGGGACAGACACAGGCAGACACACACACTATATATATATACACATATATATATATGTATAAAGAAATACATAGATACAAAAGGATCGAGCAACCCACGCGCTGTATCCTCCGCCCCATCAGGTTTCTCCTCCCCAGAGGCGTCCCCCCGAGCGCAGGCCATGAGGGGACGCCACCGCCCGGCCGTCCGCCCGCCCGCCGCCACACCTCCCCGCGGGGCGGCCGTTAACGGAGCCCCCGCGCCCGCTCGCCGCGCCGGCTCGGCTCGGCTCGCCCCGCCCCCCCCGCCGCCCAACGCCCCCCGCTGTGCGCCCCCGCTGCCCTGCGGGGAAGCCCGGCGGAGCCCGGCCGCCCCCACGCGTGCCCGGGTGCGCGTCATGTACACCGAGCGGCGCGGAGCATGGCTTCCTCCGCCTCCCACAATGCACCGTGGGTGCTCCCCGCCGAAGCCACTACCTCGCCCGAAAGCCACCCCACGCCGCCGCCGCCCCCCCGCCCCACTCACATCCGTCGATCTCCTCCTGCAGGTCCTCCTGGAGCAGCGACAGATCTGCGAGAGACACCCCATGTACCAACGCGCCTGGAACGCCGACCCCGCCAGCCCCCACCACCCGTAACCCGGCCCGCCCGCGGGGCCGCCCCCCGCCGCCGCCGCTGCCACCCGGTTCGGCAGGCTGCGCCCCCCAACCCGACCCCGCCCCGCAGCCCCACGCACTCCGAGCCGGACACCGGCGGGGAGCGCTTCCGAAGCTGAGGCGGGGGAGAGGGAGGGAAGGAGGGCTGGCGCCTCACCGGGGAGGCGGCGTGTATGGAAAGGGGGAGGGGGGCGCTACCTACCCGCCATCTTGCTGCAGCCCCCGCGGGGCGCCGGCCTACATTTAACCCGCGGCCGAGCGGCGAAGGGGGCAGCGGTGCGGGCGGAGGGACGGGGACAAGCTCCGCGCGGTCCAGTCCCTGGGCCCGGCGGCGTCTCCCGAGTCGCCGGGAGAGCCGCGTAGGGAGGAGGGAGGGAAGGAGGGAGCGGGCGGGCGGAGGAAGGCGGGAGGAGGGGTCTGGGCCGGACACGCTGCCCCCGCCTCCGCCCGGCGGAGCGGCGTTCCTTCGCTGGCAGCGGCGGCCGCGTCGGGCGCGTCTCCCCGCCCATCGCTCTGACTCACGCCCGGAGCCGGCCGGCCTGGCTCTGTCTGCGGGCCGCGAGGCCGGTCACCTGTGGGGCACAGCGCGTTCACCTGGCGTGTCCTCATCCGCCATTTCTTGGCTTGGGCCCTTTCTGCCGCCCGCCGAGGGGCGGGAGGGCAGCGGGGCTGAGGGAAGGGGCCACCGTGATTACAGCCCTGGCCCGAGCGGCCCCATTCGGGTGTTGTAGGGTCTGCCGGAGGGAGGGGACCCCACAGCGTGGCCGCGCCTCAGAAGTCCGCCTCACCTTGAGCTGTATGGGATGGCTTCCAGAATCGAAGGGTCTCGCTGAGGCCGCAGAAGTCTCTGCTTCAGGCCCTTTGAGGTCACCTGGAGAGAAAGGTCCCCTGAGAGGTCGCCACCATCCCCTTGCTCAGAGCACCCTCCTCGCGCGAACTCCGGGTATCCGCAGCTGGGAACCCGTGTCTTACACACGGAGCATGTTCCCCACTTCTGAGGATTCTGTTTGAAAAACAACTCCGTTCAGGTGTACAGGTGCACAAAGATGGCCATGATTTTCTCCTTTTGTTTGCTGTACCTTACGTTCAGTGCTGAGGGTTGTTTCCCTTTTCACTGTTTTGGTAGATTTTCTGCTGTAAATTGGAAGATTTGAAGTGTTGGATAAAACAAATGCTTTAATTAGTTGATGCCCAGAGCACTTGATAAAGGACCATTACTGATACTGGTGCTACCCAGGAGTCTTTCCTGAGTCTTCCACTGTCTCATTTTTATTGCTGTAATAACTGATTAAGATGTTAAGACATATAAAAGCCAAATAAGTTATTTTGCGTAGTGTAAAAAAAAAAAAACCCAAGCCAACAATTTCAGTAGCTCTGGTTTTAGCTGAATGTTTAATAGCATGTCTTACAAGCTCCTTTTTTAACATACGGTTCTTTTTATTTTGTAAATTAGGCAAGGATAAAATCTCTATTGTTATTTGTCCTCCTTGCCATATTGGCTGAAAATGTGTAATCTTCTTTTAAAATGTACACATCCTTTTCCCTACAGTCCTACAAACAAGCTCTGTCCTGTTTCATACATGTTCAATCTTTACATGACTCACTAGGGCCTACTAGATACTGATTATTCTATGCTTGCTTTTATTCAGATAGATAACCTCAAAATCTGAGTGAATCAAGTAAATTCACCATAACTAAGTTATATGAACTATGCTATTCTCTGCCAGGGTAGTTTAAGAGGAGATTGAGGGGAATTACTTGATGTCACAAATCGCTGACTACAATAGCAACAGAGCTAGACCAGAAAAGTAAAGTGTACTTGAAGATTCCATTTTTATTATCTCTATTAGCACAAGTTATTTCCAGGAACATTTCTTTCCCCTCTGCGTCTTTCACCACAATCAAGGCCTAGTTTTGTTTCCTCTGAGTTCAGTAGCAATAGACTAAAATGTGATGGGTTTGTTTTTACTAAATCGAGGGGATTGGTTCCTTTTTTTAACTGCTTACAAAGAGGTCACAACACACACTAACCATAGATTACTGTGGTCAAAGCTACCTTAACCATTATTATTATCATCAGAATGAGAAATGGAACCTTAATGAGATACATCTACGACAACTGGGTTTATAATTTGGAATGCACCAGAATTTTTGCTCTTAGAAGTATGTTAATAGTGTTAATTATAATCAATTAATTATTGCCTCATATGGTCTTAGGTATTTAGGATTTTGTTATTTCTATGTATTTATTAAATAAAGCAAGGGAAAATGATGATTGCAAGAGATCATGCTTACATAAATTCGTATAAATTAATTTTGGATCTTCCTATGTGCATGTGATCTTCTGAAGTGGTGGTTAGCTCTTTCCCTGTAGGCAGGACTATGTGGTATTTAAATAGCAGAGATACCAGGAATCAGGGTGATTTAGACTCACAAGACAATTACAGCTGTTCAGGAATGGCTTTTTTTTTTTTTTGCTACTTTACCTACAGAACATGAGACTGTTCCTCGGGTGCGGTTGGTCCCAGCACCATTGCTAGCCGCCATCAGGAAAGGTGAGTAGAAACTCTGGCAAAACCTTTGGCTCATATGGTGACACACACAGATAGGAAAAAAATAATGAAAGAAAAAATATTATTTGGCTTTATGCCAACGCACAATGCAAAATCCCCTTAATGAATAAGTAACTAGGTATTTCTAAACTTCTGGGCCTCACTGAATCCCCAGGTGCTCCTTAAGGGCCTTATCCAGTGTTCAAGTTGATGGTTGGATTCCCTGCCACTGGTTGTAATCAAAGCAGACAAGAGACCCTATAAAGCATAGAACAGATGCTGACTCTTTCAGGCAGTGTGATGAACTGCCTTTCTAAAATAACTAATTATGAAAGAAAATTTTAATAACAGGCTTGCTTCATTAGACGAGTCTGTGAGGGAGCAAGTAATGGAACACCTGCCAAAAGATACTAGGAGATTTTGTGCTGGAATTCTCATTGTCAGTTTGAGTACCTTTATAGGCACTAGGCAGTAAAAAACCTAAGAAAGAGATAAACTCATATTTGCACGCTCTGTATCATGGAAAAACACACTATGAAGGGTGGGAGCCAAGGCTATGGATGGAAGGATACAAATGGAAGATTCCTTGGCAAGATCCTTTGCATGTGATAAAAGACACCTGTACTGCTATCTACATGATGTATCTAAAAAAAGTCCATAGCAATCAGCAAGACATATAGTATTTACATAATGTACTACATAAATCCTTTCAAACCTACACAAGTGACCAAGTTAGACACAAGATACCCAACATCCATCTAGACATATTTGCCACATGTTGTTCTGTAGTTGGATTAGTGACATATCTTCAGTCAAAACCATTCCAAGTAAAAGAACCTCAGGCTCAAAAACCCTGCAGCCCCAGGAACTCACCCATATTATCTTATTATATTATTATATAGCATATTATTATTATTATCTAATTTTTCTGCTTTGCTGTGAAGCAGCAAGTCTAGTCAGACAGCAGTGCCAGCTTTTAATGTCTGCATATTAACTAGCTTTGCATTTCTCCCAGGCTACCCTTTGTGTGTGGGAAGAGAATCCCATAAATATCTGCACAACCATCTTGCTATCCTCCTTCAGATTCCTCCGCAAAGCTCTTTTTTCCTGTAAAGCTTACCAAAAAATGTATCAGGGTTAGACTGCTAGTGCACCAAGGCAACTGCTTATCCTCTTGAGCAATACTGACTCATAGTTTTCTTGTCCACCCCCAGGATCCTGTCTGCACATATATGTTGTGCTTTAAGGTTAAACTATACACTTTTTACTTTTTAGACCACCTCTTTATTCTTTACAGAGTGCTTTACCAGAATTGGCTGATGACTAAATATACGGATTTAGATACATATACACACACACATGTAAGCACTGGGGGACCTATAATAGCTATGGATACATATGAGGACTGAAGTCCTCACATGGATACCTGAGGACTGAAGTCTGGGACACAGTTGATTTGCAAGTGCAATATAGTTGATACAGGGACATAGTTGATTTGCATATGAAAATATAGTAAAGTGTTTCTGCCAAAAAGAAGTATTCATCATAAAATCTTTCTTCTGCATTCTGTTTTCCTTCCCTCTCTCCTTTCTTTCCTTTTCTCCCTGTTCTTTTTTTCCCTTCCAATAAAAATATCAGAGGATTTTTTGATACGTCCCTTGTGCAGCACTCAGTTTCATTTAATTTTCCCTGTTTCCTGAGTAAGAGTTTGAGCTGGTGGCTACCTGCGAACCTTAACATCAGAGTCTAGCTGCCACTGCTCTCAGTGAAGGCCTCACAGAAGGATTCTAAACACATTAATATGCCAACTATGAATAAATTAACACCTAAATTTGCTGACAAAGAGCTTGGTTAATACAAAGTTAAGTTTGCCTTGTGGGTTCCTCAGGTTATTCCATGACAGCAACAAATTCAGTGGCAAGTTCATGTGATGCTCAGACCTCTGAAAAGTAGGAAATGCCCACCTGAGGTGCACCCTGATGCAACATTAAGGCTGCACCTGGAGCTCACGATGGCTTTTGGCATTAGTTTGCAAGCAAATCTGTTGCATGACAGTAGTAGCTGTGTGGGCAAAAGGGAGATTTGTAAATCAGGAGGCAAGTCTTGGTGCCTCATTTCATGATCAAGACCACTACCAGTGTTGATATCCCCCACTCTGAAAACAGCTACAGATGTGGGGGGGGGGGGGGCGGGGAGCTTTATAATAGGCAAGTCAAAGTAAGTGTTTTTAATCC